>JARHVA010000962.1:1840000-2027500 GCA_037957365.1 Torreya grandis
CTGTTATTTTCTCTACATCTTTTCCACTCTTTGATCTCTCAAACTAGTCATATGTGAAAGGAGGTGAGAATATCAATCCATGTAATGACATGATATGCGATACACTAATAAAGGCCAAACCTTGTATTTCTATGAGTCTTATATCAATTATAGCTTTGTTAAGTGTTAAGCTCTATGATTTATGAATTATCAATCATCATAAAAATATATAAGGTAATTGACACATGTGACCCTTTTATATAGGGGTGATTGGAATTGTAATTGGAGTTACATCAATAAGGAAATTACATGTGTAGTTATTGAATTGAACCATTACATATGTAGATGGTCTAGGAAATACCAATATTCTTTTATAGATAATGCTTTAAACATATATGAGTGCACCATTAATAAGCCATGCTTCTATCCATAAGTTTGTATTGAACATCACCCTTGCACTATTAACAATCAATAATTCATCTTTCGATTATTCATCATCCAATCCTATAAAATTATCATTGTGTCTTCTAGTTGTAATGCTTTGGGTAATAGATTGATTCAAAAAATATATATTTTTCTTATTATGTTGATGCGCATTTGTCATTCATTGAAAATAAATGTATATGTTCATTAAACTCCTCTTTTTCAAATTTTCAAGTGAAACATCAATGCTAGACATCAACAAATACCAATCTTCAATGTTTGGATATGCATCTCTTATATTTGTTACAAGTTGCTAAAATTGTTGTTGTTCTTCAGTTTGACCTTGTTCTTTGAAAAAAAATTCTAGTGTAATAACAATTCTAATACATTACTAGAGAAAACTACCCTAAATCCCCCCAAAAAATCATAAAGCTCCACCAAAACACATATTTACATTTTCTAAAAATGTTTGGCATAGTTAATAATCTATATTTTGACACATATTTTAACCTATAAAGATCATCTCATCAATCAAAATATCCCTGACATGTTAACTCATGTCTAGTGTAATAACAGTTATAATTTTTTTCCAAAATAACTCCATTTGTGTTGTATTTGAATATGGAGGTTTATACATTACTAGAGGAATTTTTTTGATATCCCCAATGAAAATCATAAAGCTTCCACCAAAGCACATATTTACATTTTATGGAAATGCTTAGTGTATTTATGAATAAATATTTGACACATATTTTGACCTATAAAGCTCATCTCATTAATCAAAATATACTTAACATGTTGGATTTCTTATTTAATGCTCATCAATCTCGTTCCTTCTATTTTTTCAAAATTTAAAATATATATTTACAAGGTTGTATGTAAATTATGCAACTCTATGTGGAGTAAGTAGTAGAAGAGGGCAATGTTTCGGTTGTGATGATTTTAGAATGCTAGATTAATCCCTCCAATAAGATAAGACTTTCTCTGAATGGAATATTAGCTTTATGTATTACATGTCATTGTTTTTCATAGTTATTTATACTTATTCTCTCCTCATCTGTCCTCAATACTTTTTGTCATTGTCTTTGGTATTCTTGAGCATATTATCTTTGATGTTCTCTTTTTGATTCTTCATATTTTTTCATTTATTTTCAAAATTCATCTTTGGACGATCCATATTACTTGCATGCACATGAGTACACACACATAGACACACAATCAATATCTTATTAACACATTATTCAAATTTCATCTCAATATTATTTTTAACATCATATGTATGTATGTATGTATGTATGTATGTATTCGATAAAATACATCATACATAAACATATTATGTAATCAAGGTCATAATATCATTCACATACATAAATAATTGTCACTTAGTGATGGATAAAAACTTGTTGAATGAGTTATAATGAAAACTATCAACTTCTTCACATAAGCTCCCAACAAACCATTAAAAAAATCTAATAAAAGTATGAAGGATCCAATATGATGTAAAACAAAATGGAATTTAATTTGTTAAATATTGTCTCTTTTGGAAACATCATAAAATCCTTGAATTCACATCATGGTAATTCTAATCTTTAACTAATTATCATAAAGGTCCCAGAAGTGGAGCATGTTCAATTTTTGAACACTCTTATTGTTAAGTTATAGTCCATTGATGGAACATATTGCTATGGATACATATATGGTGCATTAAAATTTGAAAATGTAGTATCTAATACTTGTATAACATTTAATTAATAAAAATTTTAAGTAACCAATCACGTCATGACATTTAAGACTCAATTATTGGTACTCTTATGTTCAAGTATTGGTACACCAAAGGGTAAGTTTTGGTTATTAGTTTAAAAAGTGCATATAATGACCTCTCATGATAAAATCAATTATATAAGACAATGTATAATGAGTTATACCTTCAAACCTTAGATATAAGTAGTTAAGATGATATATTAAAATGTGTATTTTTTTTAATGTTTAATGTGATACCATAAGAAATCTACATGGATCCAAAGTTAGGTTGCTTGGCTTCTGGGACCTTTCCCCTAAACTAAGAAATCATAAAAATAAAATAAAAATATTTATTATTTACCAAGATAACATACTTCTTAGCTATTTTTTATATATGTTAATGTGGGATTGGCGGTTCCACACCCAAATTGAAATATAAGTAGGATTCTAATCCCCATACTTCTACTCTACCATTTAGTTAATTATATGTTTGTTGTTATGAGTAACATGTTCACTAATAGGATTTGAACCTGGATTGCTCCGCTAGAATGCATCCACTTCACCATTACACCAAACCTAAAAGTACTTCCCAATTATATTTAATTATTAACAAATCAAATAAACAATAGGATTTCGTATGGTTTCTATGGAATAGGTAAAATTTATAGCTTTAACAAATAAATAATATTTATTTTTAAATGTGATACACACATCCCTTTGGAATAATTAATATTATGCTATTTGATTTGTGTAGGTTAAAAATGTCGATGGTAATGGTCTTTGTCATTAATATAAAACTTGTAATTAATGTTCACATATATTTACAACTTGAGAATTTAATATAAGTAGGGAAAGGGGACCAGTAGTTGGGTGGGGTCTAATAGTTGTGACCCATATAGTAAAGTGATTCCCTAATTATAATTAATTTTTTTATATTTGATTATGTAATAAGTGTTTGTGTACTTTTGGTCAAAGTAACCTATACATCCAAATAAGGGTCTAATTATTGTTTGGATAAAAAATATATGAACTTATTTTAAAAATATTATGTACATGTTACAAATAATTAAACATCATAATTTAAAAAAAGTATATCATATTGAAAATAATATATATCTTATTCAAAATAAAATATACTTTTAAAAAATTACATAATTTTCATATATTTTTAGGTGACAATAATTTGAAAATGCCAACTTTATTAATTAAATGAGAGACACAAAGTCAAAATTATACATCTGAATTGAAAGTTACAGAAAACAAAATATATAATATCTCACACACTTACACATTTATTACATTCTATCATATTCAAAATTAAAATATTTGACTCCATAATCTACAACATTAATAACTGATATCCTTCATTAATTACATCCACCTATAAAATTAAAGATTCAAAGAATTTATAAGCCTATCCATTCCCATACACATTCAAAATTCAAAATTCAAAATTAGTTTATGAGATATAATATCTCTATAAATTAAAAATTTGAGACCAACCAATGTTTGATGAGTAAGTGCACAAAGTTGGGGGATAAAAAGGCCCCTACCTGTGGACATGTTTGTCTTGAAAATTAAGAAATCTAAAGCTATATAGATAATTTGAGATGACTACACTCAAAATTTGAGTATGTTGTAAGAATATAAATTATAGAATTTTGAGTCTAGTTTCTTAGACACTATTTTTTTTTTTCAAAAATGGTTAAGAATAACTAGGTCAAACATATAACATTTGAATAGGAAATGCTATTTTTAAAATAAAACTGAGTAGATAGCCGACTGTGCAGCCCCTCCATTTTTAGAATTTTTTAATATTGTTCAAAACCATTTGGTAAAGATTTAGATAAGATCATATAGTTTGTAACAGTTAAAAAAAATTCAATGAATAATTTTTTTAATTAATTTTAAAAGTAAATAGATCTTAAAAAATGATAAAAAAATGGATAGCCAGTCATGTGGCCCTCCTAACTACCTCAAAAAAATGAAAACTAGTTTTTTTAATGTGTGTAGAATTGGGCCTTGTTTGTAACCATATCAATTTTTTTGCGTTTAAATCAACTAAAAAAAATGATACACAAACATACATAGGCATTTATATTTTCGACATGTAGTGGCCTAAAAAATCTATAGTTAGAAATCAACATAGATTGAAACCTTAAAATAGTCAAAATTTATAAAAATCATATATTTGGAAAGAGGAGAGCATGCTCATCATTGTAGTAATAATTCTATGAATTTTATCTTAAAATTTCATAATGTATTTGGTGATGGAAATAATTTTATTATTTTCTATTAAAACTCTTGGATTTAATTGTGTTGATAGTTCTAAGCCTTTTAGCACAAGAATCCAAGCCATTTTTGAAGCAAAAGGCTTGGGTTTGAATTCAAATTAATAATAATGCATACACATTAATGTAATGTGTGCACATTATGTTTTCATATCAAAAAATATAATTGGAAGTAGCATGTGCATCTTTCATTCTATGTGAATGGAATGTGTACCCGTTCCTTTCACATTGCAAAAAAAGGCAAAAAAGAACTATAGGAAGGGGCAGATTGTTTGGTTTACTAAAATAAATGTTAATTATAAGTTTACAATATAAATATAAACTTAATATAATTTAAATTTAATTTATTAAATATAATAAATTAAGGTCGCTTTATATCTAGTAGAGTTGGTCTCACAATTATACACCTTAGGATGTGGGACATAGTTTTTTAGAATCTAATTTGGTCAATTCTTATGCACTTGTAGGGTCTCACTATTGAAATTAGGGATTTCATGGCATAAATTTTATAAATTATGTCTATTTTGGGTAAACATGTAGTCATTTTTTATATTTTTTTTTATGTTTTGGATTGCTTATTGGCATTTCTAAGAGTCCTAGGTTTGTCAAAAATTGAATTTTACAAACCACTCACTTTGAATTCAAGCCAAAGTGGTGTGATTGGGGTAGCATAGGTCACATTGATGACTTGTTCACATCAAACAACCACTTTGTGTTGATTTCACTTGCTCATTGTCGCTCCCTCATACCTAATCACTACCTCCTTATCCCTCATCAACATTACAAATTGGTAAACAAGGGTACTTATACTTGGTTCTCCCCAACCAAGAAGTTATAAATGTAATGACACTATTACTGACTAGCCAATGATCTCTAGTGGATTAAAAGTCATGGCATCCAACTACATTATTCACTTAGGACTCAGGTCTTTGTGCCCCTATATTCCTATTCGATGTTGGACCCTTGTTGCCCAATGTCTATCTTTACATGGGCAAGTGCTGATATTGTGTGTATTTAAGTCTATTCCATCCTTGAGAATCATTCCTTAACCATATCCCACTTCTTACGCACTCCCGAAGTCTTTCTCTTATATTCCAAGCTCTTCACTCTTAGGTTCTTCATTTATTATGCATCCTCTCTGACTACATCTTCTAACACTATGATCTCTTATGCTATGATATTTTGTGCTCATATAACCTTCACACTATGATCCTTTCACATCATTCTTCTCCTACATCATGCTTGTTCTGCACCATGCTTCTTTCATGTCATGCCTCTTACTCATCACTATTAAAAGATAGTCAAAATTTGGGGTCCAGTAGGTAGGGACAATACCAAGTTTCATAATCATGCTCACCCAATTACTAGCAGATTAAAGTTTAATATATGAAAGTCTCAGTGCTAGTGAAAAATGAAAGTAATCTATGTGCCCCAAATTTTTGATAAGTCTATTGACTTTCATGCACTTGGTTACATGGAATTCTTCCACATGGAAGCATCTCAGGTACCCTACACATCCAATTCATCTCTAAACACCTAGATGCATGTTATGATACCATGTGGTATCATCCTAGGACCCTAACAATATCAAAACATACTAGTCATCTCTGGGCACTTAGGTGTCTAAGATCCTACCACAATGTAGAATGCCACATGCCCCAAGTTATAAAAAATTACAATGGCCTCTTTCCACCCAGACACGTAAGATGCTTCCATGTGGTATAATCCCAGGTGCCCTACACTTCTAGGTCATCTCTAGGCACCCAAATGCATGGGGTGATACCACATGGTAACATGCTAATCTCCCATAAATTTCAACACATACTAGACACATCCTGACATGTGAGAACTTGATGATAGAATAGGTGAGAGGGCCCTAAATTAATTAAGGAGTGCCAAATTATGAAAGCATAGAGCCATTAAAATTATAGTGCACTATCAAGTTTGCCAACGTACATATCTATCATTCACAATACCCATGATACACATTATTAAAGACATTAGATAGACATTAGGAAACACCATTAGATATGACTAATTTAACTTCACCATATATATTTTGGTGAATGACATTTCAACTCAATGTATAATTGATTTTTCCTTAATTATTATTTTAATAAAAAATAAATAAAAAACTATACATATATTACTACATTATTATAATTTCATATCTAGAGTGATAAAACATTATTCTACAAATTTATATCATTAATTAAAATAATTAAACACAATGTTTTATAACACTAATTTAAATGAATATAAAATCAAATTCATTACTTGAAATTATTAAAGCAAGTGTACATTGAAAAATTGCAATAAGCTGAAGCACAAACAATTCTTAATACAAATGCAAGTACTAGCCACTAACACAAACAATTCTTGATACAAATGAAAGTACATTGCAATATTTCTTCTAATCTTATAGTCTAGGCATAGTTTTACCCCCCAAAAAAGCAATCCAATTCATTACAACTTAGAATTACCAATCCATTACAACAATAGTTCTTTTAGCATAGAAATGAACATCATTTTATAAGTAACATTTAATAGATTTTGAGAGTCTAGCTGCAATGCCACTCAAAATACACTTTGGAGTCTTAAATGTAAGTAGAAGTATGTTGGAACCACAATTTTGACAAATATTTATTTCATTTTTGGCATGCAACAAAGAGAGACCATTATCCATTTTTTATAAAATTACTAGCACAGTACGAGAGAACCATGGCATGAAAGGACCACAAAACAAAACTAGCATCATGAGAGTTGAAGGGCACCAAAGGACAATGGCACGAAAGACTTAGCACAAGAGGACCCAATCAAAGATAAAATGTGGAATGAGGAACCCAAGAACATAGGACTCAGAATAAGAAGCAGAAGACTAGGGGAGTGCAAAGAAGGTGAAGCACGAAGAATGTGGGAGAAATTAGAAAGAATAAATCAAATGGGACACCTTGTTCCCATCGATCAGAGGCTAGATGCTAGCTCATAAGGAACAGAACACTTGGATATGCGTATTACATAGATCAAGCATCTAGGGGTGTATAGGCCCGAGTCTTTAGGAACAAATAATTATAATAGCCATGACCCAACTTATTGGGAACTCGTGTGCCATTTGTCTTGTAGTTAGGAATTTGATACATGGATAGAGAAAAACAAGCATAAAAACCCCTCTTTTAAGATTTTGTGTGGGTGGAAAAAGGAGGAACCTCTGAGAATATATCATGTTTTTTAATTCATAAATATTGAATGAGAACCCAATGTTTATCATATGATAATTTGAGCAATGGATTGTGAATTATGTTAAATATTAAGATGTGTTATGTAATTGAAAGTCATGAGTTCGTTCTTATATTTTTTAGCTAGTAATGGTAGCATAATATGATAATAAACAGTAATAGGATATTTATTTTACCATAAATGACTAATTACACCATGTGTTTCAAAGTCTTTAGGAACTGGTCTTTCACTATGTGCTTCGGTGAGTGCCCGAGGCAACTCATTCCTCATGTGATAGGGCCAGTGTGCTAGCCTATTGGGAATAGGTTTCAACATTGATATAAAGGGAAAAACCCATGATTTTGGTTTTGTTATCAGGAATCAAAGTAATTGGATCATAAGCATTAGAAGTGCTTGAGTGCACTACATTAAAAAACATTGAAGAATGGATTACTAGTGTTGAAGACAATTTTATAGTTCTATATCTTGAGCCTATAATTTTTATGTGACAGTGGGTAGAACAAAACATCTAAAACTCATTATATGAGACTTCCTTTTCTGAGGTCCCTATTCTTTTACATTCCTAGATCTTAGCATATGCTCAGCGATGATCCTAAAACCTTAGACAAAGATAATCATGGACACCAAAATGGAAAAGGATTTTAGCATGACTAAAAGTTTCCTGGACATAAGTGGTTGATTACTGGTGGAAGAGTGTTTGGAATAGTTACATCTTGGAATACATTGTGACCACATATTCATGTCTTGAGGAAGCAAAGTTTAATTTTATATGAGAACCAAGGGGATGATATATTTATCTATTTCCTTTTGAGATTAAAAAACTAATTATTGATCTTGGGTTGGAAACACTACCCATGGAAGGCTAAAATATCATGTGCATAAGCCACACAATTAGAGGCAAGAAAACTGGTTGGTTCAAGATTGTGGGTTCAACATGGTAGCAAGCTACTGAGTGCTATAAAAATGGAAGTATGATGAAGCTCGGTAGAAGATCATGGAAATTAGTGGCATAGGAAGATATTGGGAACACTCAAAGAACATTGTGAGGAGCCACAGGTAGTCAGATGCACATGAGGAATCCATCACTTATGGGCCACAACCTTTGACACTATTATCTTGCAAAGAAATAGGCTGGACCGCCAGATATGAACCTAGTACGAGTCAACTAGGCTCTGCCACTATAGTACATGCTCATGCCTTCGAGTTGAATAGGATACATATTAGGAATTAGGATAAAAATAGTACATATTCAGAAGTTAAATGGATATTAGAAATAGAGATTAGACCATTAGGTAATAACATATAATCTACATCTTTTTATTTTCAATAAAATTCCATGGCACAACTTGGAATGCTAATAGGATCTAGCTAAGGCCAGAATACAAGCCCCAATCTAGGAAATCAACCCTCCACCATGCCTCCCCACATGGGTATTTATATTAGAGGCGTTGGAGGAGGATTAGGAGGAGGTACTAGAGGACACTGACCCCTTCCAAGAACAAGAGCTAGATATTATTAGAAATCATTTGTTCCACCACATATTGTTTATTATGAAATGACATTACACCTACCTAAGTACTGAGGGGTGGAAAATTTAGCTAAGCATGTTCATAAGTGTGAACTGATTTGGAGGGTGCATGGCATCACATCCTCTGAGTGAAAGGCAACATAGTTTGCAACCACCTTCTTATAATGTGCACACAAATGGTATCACAAATTTGACCTAAAACAAGTAGTGGTCAACTATGACTAGCTCAAAGTAGTGTTTCTATAAGAATTTGATATTCTAGAGTTTGAGTAGCAGAGTATAATGATGGTAAAAGACATAAAATAAGGACTTACAAAGAATGTATGGGAATATGATGCTCAATTCAAGAGCTTGATTTCTAATCTATTTTTTGAAATCGATCCTGCTTAACATGCACAATGGTTCATAGGAGGATTAGTGCTACATTTTTGACAGATCTTGTCACAAAGAATTTTCTCCAACCTACATGAGAATCTAGAGGCTACCCTATGCATTGAATTAGTTGGAAGTATAGATACTAGGATTAGTCCCTTTATAGAGGCACAAATAACATCTATGGCTTCTCAACTTAAAAAATTAATAGCAAATAATGCAGATGATACATGTAGTGGTGTTTGGTGTACCAATTGTGAAACCAAAAGACATACAAGAAATAACTTCCTGTAAAAGAACATCTGCATAGTCTTACATGAAAATTGTGAGATTTTTCATGAAGATCATGATGTTCATTCCTATCCACTTTTGAAATAGGCCAAAAACACTAAGGTATCTATGTATTGTAAAATTTGTGCTGCTTATACTCATGACACCAATGATTGCCATCTAATTATTGATATTCATGAAGCTCAAGCATATGGAACATGCCAAGCCTCAGTCATTGGTTCCCAGGATAATGGTGGATATCATGGGCATGGAAGAGGACAAGGATGAGGTGGTAGTTTTACACTAAGGACTTGCTATAAGTGTGGTTCTCTAGACCACTATCAGATGGATTACTTAGAATACCCAACTTGTGCATACTAAAAAAAGGATCACTGGCTAGAAGAGTGCCCAGATCTATATGTAGCCATTACAAAGGATTGAAATGAAAAAGGTGTAGGTATGATCCATATAGACAAACCAAAATGGTGTGCTCAACCAACCATCTCTATTCTAAAACAAGTCAATATTACTTCTCATAATAGGGGCTAGATGCAATTTACATCCAACCCAATTGAAAAGGTACATAAGGAAGAACCTCATGCAATGAGATACCCTGATGCACTTTAGTAAAAGGATGTTCTTCAGGATACAATGAAACTTGTACTTGAGCTCCAAGGCAAAATTCAATATCTTAAGGACTGGGCTGTCACATAACATGTTGTAGTGCAAAGGGAACTTGAACCTCTAGTAATGAGGGATAGTTTTCGACTATGCAAACACATGCTTGATGAAGACATCAATCCACGACATAGCACTTGGTTTAAAGGTCAAGATTGCCTACCAAATGGAACCCACACTCAGCTAAGTCAACAAAGTGAAGATCAGTATTTAAACCATGCTTGATGTCAGGAAAGTCCTAGTTCTATGTCCCCAAAAGATGGAGAAATATTAGTTAATGCTACTCTCAATGGATGGGTAATTTGAGATATTCTAGTGGATACTAGTGATAAATTAAATATTCTCACTAAAGATACTTGGGAAAAAATGTTTAGTCTATTTTTGCAACCATCACCTCATGTCTTGTTCATGGTAAATAAGATTCATGTGTACCCTATCAGAGTCCTTAAAAATGCCATTGTTGAAATAATTAGGGTTCCCTTCAAAGTAGATTTTGAGGTTTTGGAGTTTTTAGAGGTTGTTGATTATCCAACCTTACTTAGAAGACCCTAGTGCTATGAAAATCATGTAGATTTAAGATTTAAGAAGTGGTACACTAGCTTTAAAAATATTGATCAATGTGTGATAATTATCTTAGACCAAGCACAAGGACAACCCTATATTGAACCCATAAGCATCAATTAAGACATCAATAATTTGTATAATGTGATTTCTCAACATGATGCCCAATATGATCCAATGGTAGATGGTATTCTTTGCTAGGTGGACAACCAGTCTTTCTTAGATACCACAAGCAATGCTTGCAACTATTGGACCCATGGTAATTATGATCTCTCTAGAAGATTATGCAACACTATCAATAGAGAAGACATCCTACACTGGTTCATTAAGTGTCACAAATTTGTGTGCCTTGTGAGTTTAAAAATGAGAGGACCATTGGAGGGACCACCTTTGGAGAGAATTAATGAAGCCCCATAGTTCCAAGGACAAATAGAAGTGCATTATTTCATCTAGTGCCTCAAAGAGTTCGATGGTATTTAAAATGAATAGATGAGGTCCTTAGACCACATTTTTTATGGCACCATCACCAAGTGGTGGTGAACCCAAAAAGATCACCTATTGTATTAGGATCAAGTGTGAGCTACTCTACATCGTATATTTCACCATGATAATAAGATCAGAGGTTAACTTAGCTATAGTGGTATGAAATCACCTAAACCTCACCTAGGTGCATGTGAAACAATATGGTGAGCTAAAGAAACATTTTTACCAGAATACCTATGGTCCATATGTTCTATGGAACCTTGCACACTTTGGCATGGGCTTGGTACATACATGAAGAAAGGCACCAAGGAAAAAGGTTTTTGTAGCTATTAAAGGAGAATATGACATATGTGCTTTCTTAATCTTTACCAAAGATGGACCTGCGCCTTTCTCTTCAAGCCATATGTGAAGCAATAATTGGAGATCTGAGTCTGATGGAAGATTTCCTATGTTATATTCATCACAAATAAGAGGAACCATTAAGTTTATTCAATGAGCCACCCAAATAATTACCTCTTTCACCACTGGTAGTCTCTAGGGAAGAGAGTTAGGAAAAAATCTACCTGGGAAAATAGAATCTCATATTTTAAGTAGATGAAGGAGAAGGATCCCCTCCATTCAATCGATTGAGTAACAACTTGCATGTTCCCATAAGTACTGGATCATGAACTATTAAGGACACTAATTTCCTAGTGGATAATCCTTATCATGGTCCCATTCAAATTGTTTAACTAAACATTGACACAAAGCAGGAACCTATGTTGGTGACTATTACTAATTATTAGACCAAGACAAAAAATTTACAAATATTTGAGTTGCTAAAAGAGTATCAAGATGAGTTTCCAAGGAACTACAATGAAATGAAATGGGTTCACCCTTCTATTGAGAAGATGCATATAAAATTGATTGATGGTGCTCATCTTGTGAAGAAACACCCATACTAGATGAACCCTAACCTCTGAGTTCATGTAAAAGAAGAGATCGATAAAATGCTCCATGCTAGAGTAATTATTCTTATTCATGAATCTGACTAGGTGATTCCTCTAGTAATCAGTATTAAGAAGGATGGGCATATTTGTATCTACATAGATTACCACGTTTTAAATGCATCCTGTGTCATTGATCCTTTTCCAACACCTTTCACATATGAAGTCATAGAAAGTGTTTCTAGTTGTGAGATATGCTCCTTTATCTGTTGGGTGAATATTTTGTCACTAGCTGAATGATGGAAAAATGTTTACATCAAACATAGCATAAGGAGATTTATGTGGTAAAATGGGTGTGGTGACCATATCCAGAATGAGATAAATCTCTCCTCTTAGCAAGGGGAGGTTCCCTATAATCTATAGTATATATATAAGCTAAAAATACACACAGGGGTGAAATCATACCATCCATCTCTCTTTTTTCAGAGATGATGTTCACAAAATAGAGGAGAATTCTTGGGTAATTACTGAAGGCACTTCTCTTCTTTCAAAAGTGATATTCATTCAATAGCAGGATTCTTCCTGGGTAGTAATAGAAACCACAAGAAACCAACAAAAGCATAAAGTCTTTCATTATTCCTCACATTAATTAGGAAATAATAACATATTGGTTTGAAGTGTAGCTCAAAGTCTCCACTTTAACTACAACAGAGTAAAAGGTTACGAAGGATAAGGGGAGCTCAAAGTCTCTCCAATATCCTTTACACGAAACAAAGATTGAAGGCAATTATGGCAACACAAAGTCTCCCACAGTCAGCTTTAGGACATCTTCTAGCTTATTTCCACTTGTTCTACTTATTTTATTAAATGGACAAGACTGTATTTAGTAAAAAGACATAAGAGCGATTTCCTAGATGACACAAGATATTTCAACACAAAGTCTGAAAGGTTGCTTGCTTTCTCATTCACTTAACAAAATATGATTAACAATCTGAGCTTAAAGTCTCAGGAATGCATTTCAATTTGGGTAGAGATTCACTTCTAATAATAGAGAGATCTCCTTTATACAAAATGAGAGATTACAATATATAACATCATAATAAAGACTTGGGTGCTTGTTTTCATGAAAATGGCCCATGCTGAATTGAATGCATTGAATATCTGTGAAAGGGACATGCTAGAATAGATCATCAGCCTTGAATTTGGTGTTCAGAATCATCTAAAATGTCTCCTCCTAAGCATGGGTTATCTGGTCTTCTTTATGATGCTTACACGGTTGTCTATTCGCCTTTACTTAATGCAAAAAAATAGGCCGTGCCTTTGAATGTTTATGTTCTCTGATGTCCACCTGGTGGACTATTATACCTACTGTAAATAACTCTCCTACATATATTTCTATATTTATTGTACTTGATCTCTCTTTCCTTACCATGTTTTATCTCTTCTTGGTGATCTGATCTCTCGGGGCTATTTTGTCATTTTATGCTAGCTCCTTCAGCTCCTTTCTGGGCTGGTCGCTAAGCTTGTTCTCAGGGATTTTGAAAACTAATGGTTATTCCATCACCTTGAATTTGACATCTACAAGGATGTCACTGGTTGCTTGAACCTCTTTGAACCTTGAACCTTGAACTCTTTTGGTTTAAATGTTCAATGATTCAAAGGTTCAACGATTGAATGTTTTGTAAGGGGCTGCATTCACTCTCTTTTTCTTCTTCGATTGAACCATTCCTTTGAACCATTTGGTTGAACCTCTTTCTAGAATCTTCCACTTCATCCATTCGCTTGAAGCTTCCTTCCAAACTTTAAACTCTTTGAACCCTTTGAACTTTTGAACCATTTTGGTTCAAGGTTCAACGGTTCATTCTATTTATTTGAAACCTTTGAAGCTTCAAACTCTTTGGATCCTTTCATTTTCTAAGTTCATCAAAATTATTGAACTTGTTGAACCTATGAACCTTTGAAATCTTTTTGGTTCAAGGTTTAACGGTTCATCGGTTCAATCTTCACTCTTTGGATCCTTTTATTCTCTAAATCCTTTGAACTTTTTTGAACTCGTTGAATCCTTTTTATTATTTAAGTTCGTCGAAGCCATTGAACCTTTGAACCTTGTGGAGGTGGGGTTCAATGGTTCAAAGTGGTTCATTCTAATTGTTTAAATCCTATTGTTAAGTCTTTTGATTGAACCTCGGCATTGAACCATCCTCAAAATACTAAGGAAATGCCTTAAGTGTTTTGAACTTCCTTTGAAGAAAGCTTGCCTGTTAAACCTGTGACTTCCTTAGCTAAAAAGGCTTGAATATTTAAAAAACTTAACTACTTAGAATGTTTTTGAGAAAGAAAAGAGAGAGTTTTGGTCTGCAGGACCAAAATGGTCAGTATGTTGTCCACAAAAGTGAGTGACAAATTTTGGAAACAACAGCTGGCTCCAATTGGGGAACTTCCATAGATTGAAATTTTGAAATAATTAAAGGGAGTAAAATCTAGAATATCAGTGCCTTCATTTATGCCATTGGGCTACGGAGTCATGCTTACCCAAAAAGAAAGGCACCAAAAATGAATGATGCCAAAAAAAATGAAAAAAAAAAAGACTATACATATATACAAATGGACTTTTCTGATACTTCAAGAATTGAAGTGCTTCAGATGTTGCCCACTATAAGGTAGAGTAAATGGTGTTCCATCTTGATATTTTAGTAAGAAACTATTTTCACCATTTAACGATGAATGGAAAATGGGCCTCTCCATAGGGAATCCAATTTTCTATGCATTCCTTTTGATTCTCTCCTCTTGTCCCACAACAAGACTTGATCTCCAACTTAAAAAACATAGATCCTTGCTTTCTAGTTGAAGAGTCTCTTCAGCAGACTTTGATGCACAACAATTCAGTCCACCACCATAGTTCGTTGCTCATTAAGTTCAGTCAAGCACATGATCCTCTTGTCTATGGAACTTTCAAAATTTGAATCTTCTACTGACTTTACTAACTTTAATGTTGGTAATTATAGGGTGATTGGTATCTCTGCTTTCAGACCATACAGAAGTTGGAATGGGGACATACCAATTGCCCTCTTGGGTGTAATTCTGTTTACCCATAAAGTGTCAAACAATGCTTTATGCTAGGTTCTTTGATTGTCATCTACCAACTTCTTGATAATGGTCATCAAGTTCTTGTTGTTTGATTCTGCTTGACCATTCCCTTGCGGATAATAGTTAGAAGAGTGGGAGAGGATAATCCCATAATAGTAGCAAAACTGGGTAATCTCATGAGAAGAGAAATATGTTTCATTGTCTATTACAATCTTGGTTGGGACCCCAAACCTAGAAATGATGTTTTCCTTGAGGAAATTACACACTACTTCTGAAGTGGCATGTTTGACTGGAATGGCTTCCACCCACTTGGTAAAGTAGTTTGTGGTTGTAAGGACATAATCCTGTCCAGCACTTAGGGACAGATTTAAAATTCTAATGAAATCAATTCCCCATTACTGAAATGACTCTTCTATCACCACATGCTTGAGAGTAATGTAACCAACTTGGGTTTGCCAACGAAGTATTGACACAGCTCGCATCTATGCACCCAATTGTATGAATCTTGAAATAGAGTAGGCCAATAGTACCTAGCTTGCAAAATCTTATAGGTAGTCATAGGCACAAAAAAATGTCCCCCACTAGCCAAATTGTGGAATGACTCCAAAATTTTGTTCTGCTACACTTTATCCACGTAGCGAAGGTATACCCCATCAAGGTTCCTCTTATATATACCGTTGTCCCACAAGACAAAGTTGGCAGCTTTCAACTTAATAGCCCTATTTTCTTTATGATAGAGGTGAGCAGGACACTCACCATTGATAAGGAAATGAGCAATATTTGAATACCACTCATTCGTAGTGGTGACAAAGAGAACTATTGGCATGTATTCAACTTCTATTTCTTCATGCCTTGTTTCTTCTGGTATGTTTCAACAATTAATTGGCAGAGACCCCTACCCCACAAAAGCTTTGTTGGTTTGATAACAAGATCAAACTCTTGGATTTTAGCAGTTTAATTGCCCTTTTTGGTTCCAAACTCCTATTGAGTTAGTATGGACTTGACTGTTGTATCAGTGACTAGAGCAATGGTGTGTGAGTTCAAGATGTAACAATGGACGTGCTTTACTACCTTTACCACAACATAAACATGCTTCTCCATGTTTGAATACTTTAGCTCATGAGCTTTGAGAGGACAACTCATAAAATATATAGGAGATTCCACACCTTCTTTATTCTGCTGAACTAAAATGGCTGAAAGCATGTGTTCAGAAGCATAGTTGTACATCATGAAGTCTTTGGTGTAATCAGGACAAATCAGGATTGGGGCATGGGTGATAGATTCCTTGATGTATTAAAATGTTGACTTGCCTTCTTCAGTCTAGCTGAAAGTGGCTTTTCCCTTCATCATATTGACAATGTGGCGAGTCTTCTCTACAAATTCAAGAATGAACCTTCAAAAAAATTTCACCTTTCCAAAGAAAGAGTGAACTGCAGTCTTATTGGCAAGAAGAGAAAGCTCTTGAATGGACATGACCCTTTCTAGGTCAATCTTTATGCCTTCTTGGGACACAGTGTGACTGACAAGTTTCCCTTCAATAACCCCAAAAATCAATTTCTTGGGATTAAGAGAAATACCATTCTACCTACATCACTCCAGAACTTATTGTAGATGATGCACATGAACAGGATGATGTTTAGAAAAGACTATCAAGTCATCTAGGTATACCACAATGAACTTCCCCATTTCATTTTTGAAATCAAGATCCATCGCTCTTTGGAAAGTAGTGCCAACATTGATCAAACCAAAAGGCATTCTATGATATGCAAAAGTGCCCCAAGGTGTTTTGAAAGCAGTCTTATATTGGTCTGCTTCACCAACTTCTACTTGATTATATCCTAAAAAACCATCTATCATTGATAACATCTCAACGCCAGTCACTATTTACAGCAGCTGATCCATGATGGGCAGGGGATAGTTGTCTTTTAAAGATGACTGATTCATATTTCTAAAATCAACACATAGGAAAATTTCTCGATTCTTCTTTCTCACAGGGACTATGTTCACAATCTAGGTGGAATGATGGATTGGAAAAATAATTCTTGCATTCAACATTTTCTATATCTCAAAAAGAATAGTGCCTAATATCCTAGGGTTGTACTGCCTTTGCTTCTACTTGTGAGGCAACAACTCAATTTTTAGAGGAATTTCATGTTGGATTTCTTCAGGTCTAAGAGATTTCAGACCATAAGAGTATGCCAAAACATCAATATAATGGTGAAGCAGTGTGATAAATTTGAGTTTTTCATTAGGGGTACAACAATTCCTAATGTTAACCATCTTGGGATTATCTTCTGTACTCAAATTTATTTGATCAAAATCCTTGGAGGATTTTGAATCCATTTTTTGTTCCTTGATAAACCTATCATGCTTGTCAAAAAGCTTCTAAAGAGAAAATAATACTTTGGGAATTTTATTCCCTTTGAGCTGAAGGAACTCTTCATCAGCGTTTGAATTTGTTTCTAGAGTTGATTCCCATGGTGGAGATTCACTGCCTTCAAAATGAAGATTTTCAAAGCTGTCCATCTATTCTAAAAAAGCAATGATTTGGTTGTCACCATTAAATACCTACCAATGGTTGACATTATTAGGTACACTTGGTCGAAAGACCAACTCGATAGTGTACCTATCTTCTTTGAAATCTTGGTGAGGGACCAAGAGAGTTACAGAGATGGCCAATGAATTTGGTCGACTGTTGAATTCCTTAGGTGCAGTAGAAATACTAAAAGCATCAAAGATTTTAATGCAGTCTCACACCAGATTGCAATAATGTCATAATCTCTCATTCTTGGTTTGATACAAGTTCCTCACCTGACAAACCACCAGCTCAGCATCTCCTTTGGCATGAAGGAGCTTAACACCTTTATCTTAAACAGCCTTTAATCTAAGCAACCGTGATTTATACTTAGCAGTGTTGTTAGTGTTGCTAAACTACAACTTATATGCATAAGGGACAATATCTCCTTGAGGAGATATTAAAACTACTCCAGCTCTAGAACCAGTAGAAGAATTATGGCCATCAAATTTCAGAATCCAAACATCATTAGAATCTGATCTTCTTTAAGATTTTTCTTCATCAGGAAGGGAAGATCCCTTTTCATGTGTACTATGCCCTAATAATTCTTTTGATGTCTTATCTGAATTTTTTGGATTGTCACTTATTAAGATTTAGTCTGCTAAAATAGGAACATCCTCAGTAGACAAAAAGTAATTACCTATTCCTGAAGACTCAAATAAAATTTGAGCATCAGGGGCTGACATTTGGGTGACAATGTACTTTGATTCCTTCTCAGGAAGTAGCCTTTATATGATGCCCTTGATAGGAATCCTCACCTCAGATAGGTTCATTCTCAATTCTCCACCAACATCCTTAAAAAAATTTCACCTAAGAAGAATGTTGTAGGAGGCTAGGACGTCGACCACTAGGACTATCATTTTAATTCTCTTATCTGGGAAGGCCACAAATGCAAATTGAGCATCTTTGATTTGTCTTAGCAGAGGCAATTATTTATTTTCCATGGAGAAACATCTCCCAAAGGTCTTAGTAAGTGTGAGACCAAGATATTTTTCCACCTTGGTGGGCATGACATTGTTAGAGGTGCCAGAATCTATAATGTAATTATTTAGTTGATAATTGTTTATCAGCAGGGAGACATAAAATGGTTCTATCTTTCTAGGGGTAGTTGGAGGAGTAATCACAAGATTATTTTGGGCATGTGTGTTCTTTGGGGGAACATGAATTACTTTCAAAATTTCTTGTCCTGCAAGGATGGTTTTATTTTTGATGCATTGAACTAACTTATCCAATTGCTCAGGGTTGGATTGTAAGAATTCAAACTCAGACATTTGAATTTTGGTTTTAGCATGGTCAATTATATCAAATGACTGAAATGAATTCAAAATAGAGGAAGATAGTCCATCAATCTAGGTTTTATTGGGTGTAGGACTGGTCTATGAATTCAAAGCAGAAGGTGAAGGAATATTTGAGGTACTTACTTTTTTAGTGATCACTGGGTCCTTTGATTGGAAAAGTAGAGAAGCCCCTCGTTTAGCAATTAAAATTGTTGGTCGAGATTCTTTTCCTATTTTTATTTTATTCATTTATTGAGCTGACTGGTTTTGGGACTTGGTAAATACAGTGTATGATCCATCAAATGCTTCTCCTTTACTTTTGGATTCATCCTGGTAATTCAAGAAACTAATGTTAGAGTCACCAGATGATTCTTCTTGGCCTTATACAAAGAGATCAATGTCATCTTCTTGGTTTAACTCAGGTTGGAAAGAAAAATTAGATTCAGTTTCAAGATAACCAACTACTGAGTTAGCTAGTGTTACTTCAATGTCAAGCTTCCCTGGTGGGGGGGGAAGGTGATTTGGTTGCCCTTGATTTTTGGTAGCATTACCTTGATACGACTGGTTGGGAAATGTTCTCCTTGGTATATCTTGATAAGGAGGAGTAGACATCCCTTGTGCCATTTGATTTTTTAAAGCTAACAATCCATTTTATAGCTTTTGCACCATAGGATCAATGGTTTTTGTATAATAATATTCAGAAGATGAAGAAGATTTACCTATATTAGGATCTCTTCTTATATTTCCTGCCAAGATAAGGTCATCTTCAAGCTCAGTGGCCAAAATTTGAGCTGCAGCAAGATCTATGTGGCTAGCCCGCCTCAACAAGAAACTCACTTCAGGAAGCTGAGAATTGATGAAGAAGAATTTGAGATTCTCAAGTGTCAGCTAAGCAATTATGGGAATCCTGTTCCTCAGCTTGTCAAATTTAGAAATGAAGTCTCTCATGGGTTCATGAGGCTCCTTCTTCATTTGTGTAAGCTAGGCTAACAGGGCGTGTGCATCTTCTGCAAGTTCGAATCTAGCCTCAAATTTGGCCTTGAAAGTGTTCCAGTCAATCACTTTTTGTGCTTGTAGATGATAAAACCAATTTGTAGCATTGCCTTGCAATGTTTCCACAAACATTCTGACTATAATGTCTTCATATTCAAAACCTATCACACCATAGGATATGCAAAAGGCTGAAATATGTTCATTGAGATGAACCTTTCTATCACCATAAAACTTGGGAAAATTCTTTCTTAAACTATGGGGTAGTTCATGTAGTGGTGCAGTTAGATTCAGAGGACCAAAAGTATTACCCCAGGGGGCCTTGAGCTTCCATGATGTGACTATTGAAGGGAGGGATAATAAATCTATGTGGGATATGTATAGACAAAGCTCTTCTAGCAAAGAAAAGAGAAGCTTTGCCTAGTATTGGGGACCTGATGTTTATAGGAGGAAAAATCCTAGTTCATTGAAGGTGAGATGGTGGAGGAAAAAGATCAAAATTACTTAGCTGCACCAACTAAAATACATGGTCAAAAATACTTTGAGCTCTCTGGCTTTGCATGTACGGTGGATCTACTAGAGTGTAAAATGAAAATGGAAAAGAATTGGAACTGCTTCAATTTGAAGCTTGAGGCTTCAAGCTACTTGTTCTTCCCCAGTGGAGTCACCAAAAATTGTTTGGTGAATATTTTGTCACCAGCTGACTGACGACAAAAATGGTTACATCAACCACAACATAAGGAGATTTATGCGGCAAAATGGGTGTGGTGACCACATCTAGAATGAGATAAATCTCTCCTCTCAGCAAGGGGAGGTTTCATATATATATATATATATATAATGATTTCACCCTGTATATCATTATATATATATAGGCTGAAAATACACACAGGGGTGAAATCATGCCATCCATCTCTCTTTTTTTAGAGATGATGTTCACAAAATAGAGGACAATTCTTGGGTAATTGTTGAAGGCACTTCTCTTCTTTCAGAACTGATATTCAGTCAATAGCAAGATTCTTCTTAGGTAGTAATAGAAACCACAAAAAACCCACGAAAGCACAAAGTCTTTCATTATTCCTCCCACTAATTAGGAAAAAAGAAAACAATAGTTTGAAGCATAGCTCAAAGTCTCTCCAATATCCTTTACATGAAACAAAGACTAAAGGCAATTATGGTAGCACAAAGTCTCTCACAGTCGGCTTCAGGACATCTTCCAGCTTATTTCCACTTGTTCTACTTATTTGATTAAATGGACAAGACTCAATTTCCTAGATGACACAAGCTATTTCAACACAAAGTCTGAAAGGTCACTTGCTTTCTCATTCACTTAACAAAATATGATTAACAGTTTGAGCTCAAAGTCGCAGGAATGCCTTTCAATTTGGGCAAAGCTTCAATTCTAATAACAAAGAGCTCTCCTTTATACAAAATGAGAGATTATAATAATATATAGCATCATAAAAAAGACTTGGGTGCTTGTTTTCATGAAAATGGCCCATGTTGAGTTGAATGCATTAAATATCTATGAAAGGGCCATGCTGGAATAGGTTATTGAACCTTTGAACGTTTAATAGGTCTTCAAAGGGCATTAAAGGTTATTCCAAGATTACAATGCCCTTTGAAGACCTATTAAAGCATAATGAATAGTTTATATTAATAAATTCTTGCAAAGTAGCTTTTGAAACTTTAAAGGAAAGACTAGTTATTGCTCCTATCTTACAACTTTTAGATTGGACAAAACTAGTCCATGTTCATGTTGAGGCATCTACAAAATTAGTTGGTGCAATACTTGCACAACTAGGAGAGGGAAATTTGGACCATCCCATCTATTTTTCCAGTAAGAAGCTCACATCAGTTGAAAGAAACTATACCACCAATAAACATGAAGCCTTGTCTATGGTTTATGTGCTATAAAAATTTAAATAGTACCTTCTAGATACACCATTTATGTTATATACCAATCATGAGGCCTTAAAGTATCTCATTAACAAGCCCATTCTCCATGAAATAGTTTTCCATTAGATAGTTCTCTTCCAAGAATTCTAGTTTTCAAGAGTAGTAAAACTTGGAAAAACCAATTGTGGACCTGATCATTTATCTCGAATTGAAAATAGAGAACCTCCACATGCTATTGAAGATGACCTTCTTGACGTATAAATTTTTCAATTCACTAAGGTACCTGAAGAGTTGGAGGATATTGCGGTATTCCTCAATACTGGTTGTGTACCTACATCTCTCACTTTACAAGAAAAGAAACAACATATAGTTCGTGTCATACCATATCAACTCATAACATGAGATCTATATAAGATGGACCATGACAAGGTAATGTACTATTATGTAATACAACATGAGTTCCTTGAGGTATTATGAGAAGTACATGAAGGTATTTCTAGAGGACATTATTCTAGGGAAGCTATCGTGCACAAGGAATTACTCACAGGACTCCGGTGGCTAACTTTATTTAAAGATGCAAAGGCATATACAAGGCAATGTGATATCTACCAATGTGTGGGAAAACCTAATAGAAGAGATGCCATGCCACTACACCTAATTCCATCTCAAGAACTATTCAAAAAGTAGGTTATAGACTTTGTAGGGCCCATCACTCCCATAGGATGAAGAATAGGTTCATGATACATAATTATGGTGATAAACTATTTAACATGTTGGGCTGAGGTAGTGCCAACAAAGATTTTATATCAGCCACTACCATGTATTTCATTTGGAAAAACATTAAAATGTGCTTCAGATGTCATCTAAGTTTCACTAGTGATAGAGGAACCCACTTCCTAAATAAGACAATTCAAATTATATTAGTTTAATTCATGATTGAGCATCACAAGACCACAACATATCACCCACAGGCTAATGGAAAAACATAAGCCTTTAACAATATACTTGATACCATTTTGACAATAATCTATAATATTGGTAGAACTGATTAGTATGACAGGGTATCTGCAGTACTTTGGGTATACTAGACCACATACAAATGCCTCAATAAAAATACACCATTTAATTGGGTATATGGAAAGGAAGTAATCACGCCAGTTGAGTTCCTAGTTTCATCTCTCTGGATAGCATGTATAGGAAATCTTAATGATGATGCATCTTTGAAAGCTCATCTTGATGAACTCATGAAACTAGATGAGGCATGGTTCCTCACTCACTATAATCAAGATGTTGAGAAACAAAAATAGAAAGCATGGCATGATCACCATCTAAAGAACAAAATCTTCACCCCAGGTATGAAAGTTCTACTCTATGACTCTAAGTTCACGTACCACCTTGGGAAGCTCTGCATTCATTGGGATGGACCATTAATAATTCATAGTATCTAATCTACTAGTGCATGCCAACTAAAGTGAATAGATGGTCAATTCCTCCTTGAACATTATAATGGGAGTCGGATTCGAATATTTTATGATTCTATTTAAATTTATGTTATTGATCAAATAAGGCTTGGAGACATTAGAATAGGATTTCCTATTTTCAATAAAAATTTCTACCCTTGAGGTGCACATTTTTTTTCTTTTGTGGTTTTGTTCTTGTGGAGGACCCCGAACCCTATTTTGTGTGGGGAAAGATGTGTATATGAATATGAGACACATGGGCATGCAAGTGATTAAAGGCACGTAAGTAATTTAATAAAATACATTCTCATTATCTACATGATAGTTGGTTTCCATTACTCTAGAAGATTAGGATAGTTGTCACCCACCTCCATGGAAGGCATGAGAAGGAATGGACCATTAATGCGACAAGGGTAGTTATAGCAAGTAAACATGTGGGTGGAATGATGGGACAAGTTTGTTAGGACCTCTAAAGGCTTAATGCAAGATTTGAAATATAGAGACCTTTAGAAGATATGTATTTATGGCTGAAAATGAAAAGGAGAGGAAAGAAGTTAATGAGGCATATTGGCCAAGGGACCTATACATAACTATGTTAAATTTATTTTATATTTTACCTTGCTAAAATCTTTAAGCGATAAACGAACCAGAGAAATACATGAATAAAAAACTAGATTCGAGGTCAAACTCAGTATGAAAGTATACTAAATAGAGATGCAAATAAGATTTCCAAGCTGAGGTAGATAAGTGAAAACCAAGTATAGAAGTGGGTCAAGGCCATTGTTAGTAAAAATTATTGTAGGTTGTCAGATTTTGCCATTATTAAACTATAAAGCTTGAGAGTTGAGGTAAGTTAAAAGCCACCACATATTCATTTGGGAACGTGGGATGACCGAGGGTTAACCTTTGAGTGCCTCAATGGGTAATGCGTCCAAAGATAAAAATGAAAAGACTTTAAAAACTACCAACCATTCCTACAGATAGAGAGTTAGGTGGAGAGTGATTCCCTATAAGAGAGGAGCCTTTGGAAAACCTACGAGAGACACCAAGGCAAGATTAGTGTTCAAGAGTTCAGAGTGAGAATGTGAAAGAAGACAAAATGGTAAAAAAAAGGAAATCAGGTGTAGGCCTCCTCATCATAGGCTGCTCCACCATCTTCCCCTCCAATAATTTACATTGAAGAGATGCAATATCCAGAGTCAATTTTTCACACCAAAAACTACGTTTCCAAGGTGGAAACTATGACCATTTTTTATTGTAACCACCATTAATCAGGGAATGAAGTATAGTTATAAAATGATTATTAGGTCTGGACCACCAACACACAAAACTAGGTGGTTTATGACCTGACAATCAAGAACCAGTTGGACAAAGTTGGCCTCTTCCAACATTTTGAACTACCATACTTTGGAAAGCCTTCTGAGGTAGTTCAGTTCCTTCTCTCACGTATTCATGAGGATTATATCCACTTCACAAGGTGCAACATGAAGATTAGCATAAAGAGGGTAAGCAAGGTCATAAGAATTTAATGCACCAGGGTCAATGTACTAGATGACTTGGCACACATGGAGGAAATCTAGCAGACCAACCACATACTTATGTATCAAAAGTAGGGACATGCAATACATATCACAAAATTTCAATATCCCACTCTAAGAGTAATAATGTGGATCATTTCCATCAAGATCAAAGGGACTGATAGATGGAAGGAGGTGGATATGGCCCACCTACACATAGAAAACCAAATAGTAGAGGGAGTATAATACAATTGGGAACTTTACGCAAAGGATAATCAAAGATGTGGAGAAGGTACATACAACACCTAAGTTCTAGTTTCCTTGAGGTGTAATTCTGTTATTGATGGTGTTTGATGAAATCAGCATGCCCAATGATAACATAGGATCCTTGAAGTGGGTATATCCCCCCACAACAAATCCCTTGTTGAGTGATACAAAGCCATCACCTACCCTCACCACAACACTCCAACATATAAGTTGAAGATGAGAAATTGGTTTGATGGAATGAAGGTAGCCTTTGGAGATGAATGGTGAATTCTCAAGGATCTTCCCTTTGAAACAAAGGATTAAGTAGAATTCACTGTGAATCAACATTTTTTCTTGGCATAGATCCACATGATTCCTTCAGGGGAGCTCTCTGCATGGCTCAAGCTACCCTATGAATTTTCTATGTACTACTTCATCAATTTCATGAATATAATTCATGATGCATAATCGGTTAGCTTGCAAGTAGAATGGATCAACGCAGAGCGCCATACTCTCTAAAAGATGTTTGTTTACCCTAGTAAGAAGGCCTACATAGAAATAAGGGAAATGAGTGTAACCATCATTACAATGAAGAAATATTGTTTGGAGAATAGGTACATAAACTATTCTATATGTTATGCCCCAACCTACATCCTCAAGATGGGGAATCGAGGGAAAGGATCCCCTAGATTTCATTATAAAAGATGATGACCAAGTTGAGCATGAGCATAAGTGGATAGAAAGGCCCCAAAAAGTGGTAGAGTATAGTGGAGGTGCATCCTTCTAGATCAAGACATTGTCCCCCACAACCTTCACCGCATCGTTTGCCTTCACCTCTTTCTTCATCTTCATCTCACAGTTCACCTTCGTCAACCTCAACTTCTCCATCTCAATCTTCTCAAACAACTCCACTTTCTCTTACGGCTATTGTTAGGTCATTACCACACCCCCCTCCAAAATAATCACCCCAAAAGGACCCCTCCCTAGAGTAGATAAATATAAAGTCTAAACCAGAGAAGACTCATCTTTAGGGTGCGAGGTCCCAAGTGGTGATCATGTTTATCATGTACAATTAGAAATAGATGGGATGGCCACTGAAAGCCAAATTGATAGAGAACCAAGAAAGGGTAAGGGGCCAGATGAAGGGGAGCCAAAACATAAAGATATTTCTAATATTTGTGAATGATATCAGTTCAATGTAGAGGACCAAAAACTCTATCTTTGGAACCATTTCCATCCTGATGACGGTACCCATGAAACCAAGAAGTAATTGTCCTTCCTAATGGAAATGTATAATGATGAACCTCAATTTTACATCCCCTTAGATTGCATTGAATCTAGTCCAAACACCTCAAGACTTACCAACCTAATAAAGTTTGATCTACAATGGCTCATTCCATTGATGACTAGCACTGCATTTTTGAAACTTGCCATGGAAGTGACACACCAAAATATTTTGTCAGAGTCAGACGTGTGCATGACTAAAAGAAAACATAGTAGGGTCATAAAAATGTATAGTAAACTTTATACTGAAAAGTAGGCACTAATCGAGGAAGTAGCCTCCTTGAAGAAAAAACTTCAAGAGACCATCGAGACAAAGGTAAGGGTATTAAACCTATGTAAAATAATTTTTAAATAAGAGTCGAAACTAGCAGATGGAATAGCTTTGGATGGAGGCACCTAGGGAAAATTGGAGACATTGGTTGAGCTATTGCTCAAAAATAATAATGAGTATTTTGTGCCCAGAAATGGGTCCACAAAACTCTTGGAACAATATAGCATTACAGTAGATATCTGCCACAACACTTTAGGGAGAGTCAGAGAAGTAATGCCAAGTTTGGATGAGATTTTTGCATGCATGGTGCACTCTAATATTATCATAGAGGCCCGACTCAATGATAAAGAGGTCTTGAGGTAACAAGCGGCCAATGCAGCTCTACTAAAAAAGATCGTGCAGAATGTGTTAAGGTATTTAAGGATGTATAAATGATGGAAGATGCAATTAATAACCATCATCAATAAATAAATGCCAATTTTACCACACTCTGAGGACAAGTTGATAAGGAGGTCTCCAAGTTAGAAAACATCCAAAAGGAAGCTAATGTAGCCCTGGAGGAGAAAATAAAGAAGATCGAGACTCCAACTCAACTTGAGGAGTTGAAAGTAATAAAAGAGGCCATTGAAAAAATAATTGTTAAAGTTCTTGATGTTTTATCTCATTGGGATGAGTTGAGGAAAGAACTTGAGTAGAAATGTCCTGAGTTCGTTGAGGATGCAAGAATAAACTAGTCTAGGATGGATTAATAGATTAGTGTGGGGTGATGTTGGCACCATAATTTTGACAAGTATTTATTCAATTTTTGGTACACAACGTGGATGGACAATTATCCATTTTTTATACAAGTACCGGCATGACACAAGAGAACCATGGCATGAAAGGACCATGGCATGAAACTAGCAATGCAAGAGTTGAAGGGTGTTGAAGGATAATAGCATGGAAGACCTAGCATGAGAGGACCTAGTCAAAGAGAAAACATGGCATGAGGAACCTGAGAACATAGGACTCGAAACAAGAAGTAGAAGACTGGGGGAGCATAAAGAAGGTGGAGCATAAAGAATGTGAGAGGACACCTTATCCCCACTGATCAAAGGCTAGATACCAGTCTATAAGGAACATAACACTTGGATATGCATATTACATAGAGCAAACATATAGGGGTATAGAGGCTCGAGTCTTTAGGAACAAATAGTTGTAATAGCCATGACCAACTTGTTGGGAACTCGTGTGCCATTTATCTTGTAGTTAGAAATTTGACACTTGGATAGGGAAAAACAAGTATAAAAACCCATGTTCTAAAATTTTGTGTGGGTGAAAAAAGGAGGAACCTCTAAGAATATATCATGTCTTGTAATTTATAAATATTAAATGAGAACTTAATGTTTATCATACAGTACATTGAGCAGTGGATTGTGAATTATGTTAAATATTGAGGTGTGTTAAACAATTGAAAGTCATGATTTTGTTCTTTTATTTTTTATCTAGTAATGGTGGCATAATATGATAAAAAACAGTAGTAGGATATTTATTTTACCATAAATGAGTAATTACACCATGTGTTTCATAGTCTTCAAGAACTAGTCTTTTGCTATGCACTTCGGGTGAGCACACGAGGCTCATTCCTCACGTGATAGGGATGGTGTGCTAGCCTATTGGGAAGAGGTTTCAACACTGATGTAAAGAGAAAAAACCAATAAAGTGATTCCGTACAAACACACACTAACATTAAAACTTAAATAAATATAACCAATTTTATTGCATAGACTAAAAACTAAATATCTTAGCTAAACTTGACACTATATGAAATAAAAAGAAATGAAATTTAATGTTATGGATAATCATAATGATATAACCTTATAGATTTACAACTTTAACATATCAAAAAAGATGAAACTAATGTGTGATGGTGAAGGGTGGACTAAAATTAAAAAATATGTATTTTAAGTTCTTAAAATTTAGTAGTGTTCGGTCTTAAAAATATGTTTTAATAAAAATTAATATGAAATAATAATGTTGACCAAATTTTAACATATCAATATTTTTTTAAATGGAAAAACTTCTAAAGTAATAGTCTAATAGACATTAAAATTAATGTTATAATTAAAAGTGAACACATTCATGATATTACAATGCACCACTACCCTTTGATGTTATTGTAGAATGTATTTTAATACAATAATAATTAATATAGATATCTTAAATATTTTTTATCTAAAAAATATCTAGAGATATCAATTTCAAGACTTTTATCTTAAATTTTTTATATACTACAATTATTTTTAATTTCATAATTTTTTTCATAATTTTTTTTTTTTTTTTTTTGAATATATTAATCAAATTACATTAATGTGACTCTAAACTTCATTGTATAATCAATATATTATGATTTTTCAATTAAATTTATAAAAAATAAAAAAATATAAATAGTGATCAAATAAATGTCAAATTTAAAATTAAAAATAAATATTTATTATATTACAATCCATCACCATCCCAAATACTATTATATAACATCTCTTGACATTTTCTAAAAATACACATTTCATTTTAAAAGAAACTAATAAAGATGTGAAAGATATTGTTAAATCATTAATAAAATTCCCCTTCCATAGATTTTATAAAGGTGGCCGGTATCATCAAATTATTTGGTCTACATGTTTAGCAATAGAGTTGCTCCTTCTAAATATTCTAATTAAATATATTCCTTCACATGGATTCTTGTTGGATCTAAAGAGGAATATTTATATTGAGGATATTCGTGTGGTGGATTCTTCAAACTCTCTTTAATCCATGTTGGATGTAAAGAGGAATATTTATATTGAGGACATTCATGTGATGGATTCTTCAAACTCTCTTTTGGAATATAAGGTATATTTCCTTTTAACATTTAATATTCATAAAGTACATTTTTATTATTTTTTCTTAAAAATAAAATAATATAAATATTATTTGTATTTTAAATTTTATTTTATAGTGATTTGATATGGAGTGTAATGTTATATTATTTATTTTGTAAGTAAATATAGTTTATAATTTTTTTGGTAATCAAGAGTGTCTGCAACATTTCTGGCATAGTATTATTATTGTGTTGGATCTAGCAACCTGGCACATACTTAGACATATTATTGCGGATTTAATCAAAATTCAAACCCGTGACTTAGTGGTCACCATTGCAATAGCTTACCATTGAGATATAACCATGGAAGTGAGTATATATAATTTATATTATCAATTAAAAAAATTATAAAATTTTTAATTGAAAAAATTAAAACTTATAAAATTATAATAAATAATTTTTTATTTAATCTTATTAATAATATTTTTCTTGGATTTAAATTGGTATAACATTTTAATTTTTTTACAATTATTTTCTAATTAAAATAATTTATTTCTCACAAAAATTTATATCGTAGAGTTTATTTAATAGATATATCTTCTATGCCTACAACAATAGACTCTTTTACTATAAAAAATTTCATTTTAAAGTTATATAACTCAACAATCATAACCACATATTTTAACAATAGTAAAAGATAAATGTCACCATCTCAATGGATCCATAGCATTTGGTAGAAAAAATTAAACAGTTAAAAAAAAAATTCTCTTCAATTAATTATTAATTAAAACTAAACAATTCACAACTAAAAATATGTATTATAGAGAATTTTAAGGCCCATCACAATGTGTTTTATATTTCCATTACAATAAAATTATATTTCATTTGAATGCAAAAGTGAGACTTGACAGTGGGGTTGAGTGTTTTGCCAACTATTATTAAATTTAAAATTCCTACCCTTGCACTTACACAATCGATTGAAGTTTATAGTGACGACACTCAATCTTGAATTTTAGTCTCAGTGTGCTTTATCAAAGATGTTATCTATTCCCATCATCATCATCATCATCATCATCATCATCATCATCATCATCATCATCATCATCATCATCATCATCATCATCAACAACAACAACAATTTACCAATCCAATATCATTAAAAATTGGAACCCTTATATTATAATTTTTATTGAAGAAACCTAATCACATTATTATGGAAAATGATTTTCCAAATCATTGAAGAGAATATGATAGATCACATGAACACAAAAATAATTTATTAGTATTTGGTTAACTTGGAAAGAAGGATGCTACAAACTGGTTTCAGAATCTAATGCAGTAATATGCCTCACAAAAGCAACTTCAAAAAGTACTCTAAGTGACACAACCTCTTCTTTATGAAACTTTTTGAGGGAGTGATCAAACTTAATATAAATGGACATTCAAATATCATTTTAAATTTAATTCAGTTTTTTTTTTCTTTTTCTTTTTTTTTTCAAATGGGAAAAGGTTCTTTCTAAATTTATAGGATTAGTTAGTTTAAGTTGTCAGCATTAGAGTGTGTGATAATATCGTATCATTTGATATATTTATTTGAAAGTGTAGGGGGTTTGTTTGATAATCTAATGCTAATTCAAATCACAAACCAGAATTTGAATAGTATTTTAGTCAATGATCTAGAAGTAGTTTAATTTCATATTTCAAGAAGTTAACTCAAATATTTATTATTGATAAATTTCATATAATTTTATTATTTAATAAATTTTCATTAAAAAACATAATATTGAACAACATAAATTTCATTGATAGTCATAATATATAGTTAATATTATTATATTAATAAAAATTAATATATACAAAAGTAATAAAATTAATTATTTTTTTAGTTTAAATAATAAAGTATGTGTTTATGGATAAATTTTGTGAGTATTTTTGAATTAATGTTTTGATATTTTATGATTCATCATTAGGATGAAAATTGAATGATAAATTCTGTCAATATTTTTGAAACAACATTTCGGATCAAATTCTATTTAGGATCAGAGTCCATAATTCATTATCTAAATGACAATAGAATGAAAAACTGTATCAACATTTTTTATCATAAATTATAATCTATTATCAAGACAAAAATTAAACGAAAATGAATCATAAAATATAATCTAGAAAATTGATTCAAAAATGTTGACATAATTTATCTAAAAAATACATACTTAAAATAAACTATAAATCCACTTTACATCAAGCAAGTAAAAGTCTTATCAACATAGAGAGACCTTACTAAACCCTCCATAACGAAATGTTGGAGGGTACACAGAAACAATTGCTTAAAGCGCAAAGTATACTTGAAGTGTATGCCAAATATATTAAACAGTAAAAAGATTTTTCATACATTATAAGAAATAAGCTGCCAAACGGAACACAACAGAGAGGAATGTTCTCATTGTTTAGACAACTCTAGGCTAAATATAAAATATTTACGGTACATGTTCAAGAGATGGAAAGTTTCTAGTCTTGTAATTCATATAGTTATTTCTATACCATGCTTATGTTTGCCCATATTTTTGCTTTTCTCTGCTTCATTATAACTTCCTCTTTTTCTTATTCTACTGCTTTGCAGATATTTATGTAAGGAGTCATTGTGGTCAAGCATCACTTCGGGAGCCTCATTGTAACTTCATCTGCATGAATTTCCTGTACAAGGTTTGTATATTGTTATTGTTAGTACAAAGAAATAGAATCCACAAACAATATTCATTAGTAGAAAATCTATTACTCATTCGCATGATTAAACTTGTGTAGAGGATGTTCATGGAGATGCCCTCTGTCTCTCCAATCTGTTGGCAAAAAAATCATTTCACAAACTATTCCCACAGTGATCAAAAAGGTGGAAAAGAGAGTTGAAACACAGATTATGATTGATTATAACACAGATATCTTAAATACATCTATCTGTGCTGTGAGAGATTTTTTCCATGCTACAATTATTAATAAATTTATTATATTTTCGGTAAATTTTCTTTTGACATAACAAATTGTGTCAATTCAAAGATACTAGTGTGTACTAGTGTGTCAAGCTACCAAAAAAATTGCATTAGAAAAGAGGCCAGATTATTGCTTTAAAACTCTACCAATTGATGTTAATTAATAATACATACATACACACAAATTTCTAGATATACCTGTTGTCCTTTGATCCCCAACTGCCAAAATTACTACCTCCAGAGCCCTTCCCATTGCTATAAGGTGAAGATTTGTAGTTGGGAATAGGCACTTGGCCTGCCTCAATGCAATCCAAGTCTTGTAATAGAATCTCATAATGTCTTTTCACTTCCTCTGACGATTTCCCACCAACCATGGCAGCCACATTTTGCCACCGGTCAGGGGTGTCTTTGTCATAGATAGATAAGGCATTTTCAAACAATTTGTTTTGCTTGTCTGTCCAGGTTGATGTAGCATTTCTTCCAGATGAACATCCTTGAGCGGCCATACTACTGATTCAAACCTTGAGACAAACAAATTCGGGGCAGAAATTAGGAAATTCCTCCAAACGCCCTGACAGACAGACAATAGAGTTGAACTCAAATTAGGAGCAGAGGGGTGTGAGGCTTTTCAATTCAGGGAAAGCTGTTTGCATTGGATGCCATACCTAGGCAATAGGGAGTGTATTTATAATAAAGAGTGGGAATCTGTAATAGAGTAGGGAAAAGAATAATGAGTGACTCGTCTCTATGAAAGCCACACAGTAGACTATTAATCTAGACAAAAAGGAATAAGAATGAGCACATTGCCCCTATCTACTGAGCAGAATCCACAAAATGATCCCCCTTTTGAATCACAAACACTACAATATACTTGAGAAAAATCCTTGAGTGCTAATTTGCCCATTAATTTATTTTAGCCCTCCCCCTTATAGGGTCTTAAAAGCTTTGGGAGATTCTAAAATCCGTTAATGGGTTTTTGTCTGTTTGCATACCAAGTGGATCCATTTGGTTTTGTGGGTGTGTTACGGTCCAATTCATGGTGTGTATGGTATGTGCGGGTCTTTTTCGAGCACCAGATGTAACCTTTTCGAATAAACTTTTGAGCTGCTAAGTAGGCAGCCACGTTAGCCTGCTGCTTTGCCAAAGGATAAAGTGCAGCAATTGCAAAATCCCTTCTCAGAACACTTCCTACGCGTTAAGGTTACATTCTGAATTTTTTTTTAACACCCCAGGGAGATTTATTTTATGTATAGGAGACGTGGAGATTTGTATTTTTATGAATGGGATAATAAATTATTATTTTTATCAGTTTATATATATGTGATGTAGAAACAGAGGTCGAAATTTCAGAGGTTATAATTTTTGATTTGTAGTTTTGTTTGGTGTTAAAATGATAGTTTGGAAAAGTTTGGTGTAGTTATAATCGGTTTATTTATTCCATTATAGACATTTTTGATAATTTTCAAAGACCAACGTCATTATCTAAAAGTTTGAAATTGCAGTTTGCATGCAAAATTTATTAAAAATAACAGCTGTTAAAAATAGTAAGTTCAATTTTATTATTTTTAAGAGTTCCAAATTTCACATATCAACTATAATTCTAAGTTTAAGTTTATTTATGCATGATTTATAATTATTTAAATCATTTAATTCGAATCAAAACAAATTATACCTATTGATATTTTATTATTGTAATAATATTTGGATTCATTAATGTATATAATTTTATGAGAAGGAGTTTCAATTAATTATATATATATATATCAATCATTCAGTATTATTATAATTTGAGAACCTTTTCCAACTTAATGTTCCAATTAAATTATAATTCTTCTATGATAAATAGGTTAAGCAAAAATTTATAGGAATTAAATGTAAATAGATGCAGATTTTTATCAAAACTTATAATATTTAAATAAAGTGTCGAAGAAACTTTCGACACTCCCTTTCTCGTAACAACTTAAAGTTTACCATTTTAAAATGTGTGATCCTATTTTAAAAAAAATATATATATTATTTTATTTTTGTAATTATATCAATTCAATTCTATGGGACCTTTTAAAATCTTTTCTTCTTTTTTTCTAAAATAATTGCTTCAATATTAATATCATCATATTTTTAAATACAATATATGTGTTAATTGTAATTTATTTTTATATTTAATTATATAATAATTTATATTTAAAAATAATATATTAAAACATTATATATAATTTTATTTAAAATGTTAATTGATATATAAATAATTAATCAAAATATTATAAATTGAAAAAAAAGAATTTAGAAGAATAAATATAAATAGCAGTCAAATTTTTTATTAAAATTTAGAAAGCTGATATGTAAATAAAAATTCTAAATTAGTGAAAAATTTTAATTCTTTCTTCTTCACAATAATTTAAAGTTTACTATTTAAAATTGTGTGGCTCCTAAAGATTCATTTTAATCTTGTAATTGTATTATTTTAATTTTATAGAGCTTTTATAAAGTGAGCCTTTTAAAAAAAAATATATTCTTTTTTTAAATCGAAAATACATGTACCAATATTAATATTATTTTATATTTTTAAATATATAATAATTTTATTTATTTTTGTAGACAATTTAATTTCAACATCACAAATGTTTTTGGTCATCAATCTTGTCTAATTCATTATTTACTAATTTGTTTTAATGTTAATAACACCATCACAAACAACATTAATTATACTTCCCACTAACATTGTCATGACTACATATCTCATTCCAAATAAATAAATAATTAATTATTGTTAACTAATTAATTATGCTAATAAAATCTATTTACATTTATTAATTTAAAAAATAAAATAAAATAACAATTATCCTCACCATCCTCCATGCCATGTCACTATGAGTTCAAAATTAGAAACTTGATGTGCACATCCAACTTAACTAGATAACTTAGTCTCCATTTGGAAACAAATCAATCAAATCCTTATCACTCCTCTCTAAATTAACAAAAATTCAGTTCAAATGGAAATATCTCCAATTAACTAATTGAGTAATCTTCATCCAATCCAAAGTTTCCAATCCAAACAGTCTCAATTGTTGGTCACTTCATCCAAAAATTTATAAATCAAACCACCATCCTTTATCCAATTAATTCAATCATTATACATTGAATGCTTATAATAACTTGCATACATTTTGAGCAACCACATACAAATGTAAACAAAAGTGCTTCTATGTCAAAGAGGGTCTCCATTGGTAAATGGAGGTAATATTCCATTTTATTTATTTTTATTAACCAATCTAAGGTGTAGTTAGGTTTAGAGTAGAAGTTGAATATTTGTGCTTTATTTCCAGTTTAGGCATTAATCCTTAGCTTGCATGCAATTTGCATGTCTAGTGGAGCAAACCACAATACATGATTAGAAACTCAAAACTATTTTTTAAAAATCTAATTAGTAAAAATGTTATATCTTTTGATTTAAGATCTGTATTTTTTGAATTTTTTAGTTTGTTAATTTTAGGTTAAGAAAAATATACCAAAATTTTATGACAACTTAAATCGTAGTTTGAAATATATAATTTAAATTGTAACTAGTTTTTTTTCAAAAAACAAACGGGTTCAATAAATCTGATTTCTTTTGGAATTTTTTTAGCTTTTATCTACCCCATTTTTTTGTGGGCATGGTTTCTATGGTTTCATGTAGAGTTGGTATTTGTTGTTTTTCATTCCCCTAAACCTCTTGTGTAACATGAATCACTTATCAAATACTATCCAATCAAAACTACTAACATTCTATTTTTGCAGCCTCACCTGTCAAAGTATAAAAACATAAACTCTAAATCATGTAATCATTAATCTAAAGATAATTAACTTGTTTTTTTTCTTGTGTATTTATTTATCTATGTGCATGCATAGTTTGAATTCATGTATGCTCTCCTCTTATGCTGAAAGGTGATCTTTATGATTATAAATGACTCAACTACCTTTTGTTTATCTCCTTCTTGAGATTGGTTTGTTTGTGCTCTTTCATTTCACTATGAAGTGATCTAGTAAATCAAAAACAACAAATCTATTTATTTACTATTTACTAGGGTTGAGCGATTGGGATTTCATCATCCAATATTAGACAAAACATATGTTCTAGCAAGGTATATAAATTACAAGGAATTGTTGAAGTAAGTGGTTAGGCATAATTTCAATATTCCCCAGGTTCCGTGAAGTGAGGGGGTTTGTCTTCCAATACCCAAGCCTTCAATTACAACCTTGTGTCATATATTTTGGCATCAACGTACATTGAGGTATATGGAGGAAATCATTAGATAACCTTATGTAAACCTAAATCAGGGTCCTTTGGCCATACATCAAATAATGATGTTAGGAACATAACATTCCTAAAGATCACCCACAACATACGCTTTAGGGTATTATGTATGGACCAATGGTTAATTACACACCTACTTAACTAATTTAGACTTGTTATTACTTGTGTGTTACTGTTTGTTCCCTTGTGTTAAACCAGTTTATCCACACCAAACCCACTCAAACCTAAAACATATTCACTCAAAACCTAACTAAAACTTATCCACATTAAATCAAACTAGTCCAATGTCAACCCTAATTAAAATCCTCTTAAACCTTATCATATCCATTTACATCTAGACCCTATCCATTTATATCTAACTTCATCCACTTAAACCTAGATCTTATCCATTTAAACCTAGACCTTATCCATTCACAAGTGATCCTTATCCATTTACACCTAACCCATATTCACATACATCTAAATCCTATCCATTTAAACCTTAATCTTATCCATTTGAACCTATTTCCTAATGACTCAAACTTAACTATATGAAATCAAACCTAAAATAATTTAAACCAAACCTAAACATAACCAATGGCATTTAGAACAAGATATCAAAATCCATTTGACATAGACTTTAACAATAAAAACCCTTCTTTTTTTTTTTATCATAATCCATTCTATCACACTAGTCCTACTACTAAGAAGATCTCCCCTCCACAAGTTACAATCCAAATCTTGATATCCCCCATGTCAACCCCAAATAGAATAACGTTCAACCACACCATTTATAAAATCAAACTCTCTTTGACCAAATCCAATAGGTGGCCAACCTTGTATCTCTTATCAATCCTTAAATATCCAAACCTTCATCCTATAATCAATCCAACAAGGATCAACCATGTCAAAAATACCTTACCCATCAAGCCCCTAAGCTGATAAAACCCCACTTTATCCTAAACTCATCTAAAAAATCCAACCACCAAAACTCCAATAATCAACCCAATCATAAATAATCCCATCAAGCCCCCGAGCTGTCCAAATCCTATAATCAACACTTTACTCAATTCTGGAATTTTTTTGACAAGAAACGATCCTAATAGAAACAAACATCTAATCAATCACCAAATAAACAATCACACTATAACCAATAATCACCTAATAAACACCTTAATAATTAAGCTCCTAAGTTGCACCAATAAAAATATCCAAAATCCAATACTGATCCAATCACTGATCCATAACAATGCAACACCAATTTGGCCCCTGAACGAAAAAAATCCAATTATGTCTTACCATCACTAATCCAAGGAATATCATTTGAGTGAGATCAGAGTGCATATGTGTCCAAAAGTCAACCATTGATGATATGATATTACCTATTTTCAATGCACAATCAAACTCCTCTATGCCCAAATCAAGGTCACAATATCCAAACCACCCAATCCTAAAACATCTTTGAGGAGCTCATATTTGACTAAAAAACCATCTTTTATGATCCCATATTTTACTAATAACCTATCTTTGACAAATCCATCTTTGGCTAACAACACATCTTTGACCACCCATTAATATTTAACCTGTCACCAAATCTCACATTATGTGTTGAAGTCTCCATCACTAAGAATCAAATGAACAAGGTAATTATCAACAACATAATCTAAAAAAAATTCCATATGGATAAAATCCTTGTTCCATTGAGAAGCCATGGCATGACCACCATAAACAGAAAGATAAAAGCAACATCATATCAGTTTAGCACCCCATATTTTATAAATTCTAGATTTCTTTCATATAATAAAATTAAAATATTCAATGAATCTTTGTTATATAATGATGGCCTAGCCACATGTTTTCAAATCAGCAATTATCCCATAGCTAATATAATGTGCAAAGCTAGGAATTACAAATTTAGAGGACTTAGTCTTCATGAACAAGGAATCCTGGATCCTATCCATGTTTGTAAAAACAAAAGATATCATTAAATCAGGTTAAAAACCCATTAGAAATAAATATAATGATGTCAATAACACTTATATGATCTCTGACAAAGCTTCATCTAACATCAAAATAGGTTTCATTCCTAGTCTCTACCAAAAGCTTATTGCCACCAATCTCTTCATTGACCTCACTATCCTTACCAATCCCTTCATTGACACCAATATTAGTACAACTCATCCTAACCTATTAAACCCTCACCTTATTGACTAAGACCAAAAATATAACATGCCATTGTATCTCTTTCAAAATGATGAAGAAATCACAAAATTCATGAGACCTTGTGATGACATGCCACCAAGTCATCACATGTAAGTTTTCAAAATAAACCTTTACACGTCTACCTATTTTTGGGAACATGAAGAGTTCCTAAATAAAAATGAATCCAAAAGTTAAAAAAATAAAATTTCCCTAGTGATAACCTCTTAGAGGAATTATTGTACCAAAATCAAAATCAAATAATGAAAAATATTATATTGGTGAAAACCCTTCGCGAGCATCAATGGTCAAGGAAATCAAACTTTTTCCTATGTTAGCATAGTTTTAGGATGACCTTAAATCAGTTTTCAAAGACACCATCAAAGTAGAATCAAATCTTAAGATCATGAAACTTGGAGATACTCTTAGTCCCATGGAATAGGAGATTGTTGGTCCCAATTCCCCTTGGTACCATGACCTATCCACTCACCTCCATGATAAACATATCCTTTCCAATCCTTCACACAATCAACAAAATAAATCCTTTATCCAAAGTACCTCCCTTTTCACCCTCCTTGGCATCACCCTCTATCATAAGGGTTATGTTGGAACCTTGTTAGGATGTTTATAGGAAGCCAAATGAATGATCAAATAAGTTCATGATGACATAAGTGAAGCACACATCAGTGACATGGTCCTTGTAAGGAAACTACCTAAAATAAGTATCGACTTAAGATAAAAAGGGTCAACAAATGCATCTCAAATTCTTACATATTTTATTTGATAATAAATTTATAAAAATATCAAAAAAGAAAGGGAAATAATTGTCCAAAGGTGAAATAAATTTTTATGGTACCTTGAACAAGTGCCATGATAAAAACCAATTCCTGGTGTCAATGTGTAATTATATACAAGTACCTTTACACTTAGGGGTAGATTAAATGAATCCATATGTTGAAATTCCTAACCATCTCTATTAGCGATACCATCATGTTCATCATGCATATCCATCTCATTACCTTTGACCTTGATAATGACATGGAGGAAATCTTGAGACATGTTTTGGAAACATATTAGTATACCTTCTTCAAAACAAAATACAGTTGAAATTATAAAGACACTAGTCACTTGCATGTTCACCCTAGAGATCCTTTGACCTTTTGACTTGATGCTCATTTTTTATCTTTGATGCACGATCAAATGCACACTATTATGTCTTTAGGGCACATTGACACTATTAGTCAACGTGTGTTGTTAGATATTCTTGATATGGTTGAACATAGACCATTGGTATTGAAGCATTTGAAATCAAATGGCTATTTACCACAAATTGAAATTGATGTCCCCATATATGTTTCATTTTGTAAGTCTAATTTTGAGGACTTCGATATTGACATAGACAACTCATCAAGACATGAAATTTATAAAGAATATTTAAGGCATGAAAAACACCATGTCCATGAAATATTTTGTCTTGAGAGGCTCCTTAAGTGAATTTATTAAATTCAAAATCAATCTAACCTATTCATTTCTACATGGTGTGCCATGGTGGTTTGGCTCATTTAGACTTGTGAAAGAACTTTCAAGGATCAAAATGAGTTTTTGAGACCTATAAAACCTGATTTATGTCCATGAAGGTCATGATCACCATGGGGACCTACTATTATTTTTTAGTTTGCAATCCTTGACCTCTTTCCAGGCCTTTTGTCCACTCATTCCATCCAAAAATATGCTCAGTTGATTTGATGATTTGGTCAATCAAGAACTCTACTCAACTGATCTATCCAAGTAGAAGATTGGTATGTAGGCCAAAATTGGCCAACATCTTTGGTGACTCATAGGGAAGTATGTCTACTATGTTTGAGAACCCAAACCATTTGTCTTGTCTAGTCCATTGGGCATGGAGTCTCCTCTCTTTTCTCTTAGCTGACATGAATTGATACAAGGCTACCCCTATGGATAACTACCACTTGAAGAAATAGGAACAATAAGAAACAAAATAAAAAAAACACCCAAGACACTTTGGAAAATGAAACACACAACATGAAAGGAATGTACACAAGGTGCTTAGAGGAAAACATAAAACTACTCTAATATATACAAGACATTTACAAAATTGATCCTCCTGGATTAAAAGGAAAACTCCTTAATTCACCTTTATGTGATGAACAAAGATGTGAAACAAGCTACCTTTTAGACCTTTGCTTTTTTGAATTCATGCTTCATGATTAACAATCTCTTTGACATGCTCTCCAATAAATGAAATGGGATAAATATGTCTCCAATGTAGACATACTCTTCCTCTAGTTCAAGACTTGCTTGGTGTTAGACTATAGGAGCACTTGCAACCTTCTCACCTGATGGAATTTTTGTATGTGAAGGATGACTATCTTATTTTAATAAAAAGAGCTCCAATTCATCCTAAGAGGCAACTTATTCTTGATCACTTAGGATAGTGCCAACCTTAACACCATCCTTGTTATGCTTACCTTGAAATAATTCACATGGAAGCTCACCAACCCATCCATGATTCAAGATGACACAAACTTGTGGCTCTTGATCTAACCATTCTTCATATTTGAAGACATCAATACTACCTTCAATGGATAATTCATCTTGAGACTAGTCAGATTCTTCAACCTAATTGACAAGCTCACCTTTATGTTCTAGAGAAGGCATAGGCTAGTTGAGAACCTCTACCTAGTCCATGAAGTTATGGTACAACTATTTCCATATTTCATTTCTATCACCTTCCTCATTGATAGTATACTCCACCTCACGCACAACTATTGAATAATATTTAATATGTTTTTATTCACTCAATAAGATTTAATTTATCTTGTGTTCACCAATGGGAGTCCCTATGGTTAATTTTTCCTCACAGTCACTCATGACATCTTCTTGATCACCTATAACTTGAGATCTTTATCCTCACTTATTTAACTCAATATGGGTTCCTTTTCAAGAAAGGTTAAGGTGGAAGGTTGGTGGATAGGCTCATGGGTTTGAGGTGAATGATGAGATGTGATGGGGGGATGATGAGTTGGAGATGGTTCATAAGGTATGATGGATGGTTCACGGATGGGTCAGGGAATGGAAGGAACCTTCTTGCAATTTGAAACCTTGAGAATGGTTGACTCTTGAAGAAACTCTTGTAGGGAAATCAAATTGAGTTGGGCAATTGAAGGAACATCTTCTTGATCATCTATATCTTGATATTTTGCTTCTTCAATTTCTTCCCTCAAAATGGGCTCTTTCTCAAGGAAGGGTGGGATGGAAGGTTGAGGTTGCTTGGATTGGTTTTCCTGATAATCCCACATCGCTAATCTATCTATCCACCATTGGATGAGAGTTCTCATTTCATACAACTTATCATTGATAACAACATATTGGGCTTCTTCTCCAACTAACATCCACTTACCCATCAACATTTGAACTAATTTCTTCATCCTCTCTATAAGATGAAAAGGGATCACATCAAGTTCTCTATCACATTTTCTCATCACCTCTTCTGATTTTATCATATTTGGATTGAATGCCAATAAGGATGTGGTAGAAAAAACATAGTTTTGACAAGGTTGGATAGATGGGTAAGTAGGTTGATATGAAGGATAGCTAGGCTCATTATAGGGATGATAAGAATGATTAGACTACTGGTAGGGGTCATAATAAGGCTAGTAAGCTTCATTTGGTTGATGATATGGCTCAACATACTGATTAGGATAGAATTATACCCAAAACCCAACCATAAAGACTCATAAAAGAGACTAGATAAAGATTAAACTTGCTTAAAGGCTTACTTGGACTGCTATAGCTAGTTGAAAACTTGTAGTCATCATTAATGTTTACACACATGCCTCCAAAAGATGATTGGATGAAGAGAACATCAAAACTCTTCACTAGTGAAAAATGTAGTAAGTCCCACCATGCATGACAAAAACTATTATGACATTGGATTACACCCTTGTGGAAGAGTTCTTTAAGATCCTCCACTCCCAATTATAATATTGGAACAACCCTGGGCTATGGGTATCATATAATGGGGTTGAACCTCTGCAGAAGGTTGTATTCCACTTGATGGACCACATAAACTAATTATACTACATAGGGAAAAGGGTTAGAAGTGCAAAAAGGGATCTTAAGAAGGATAAAAGCTTATGCACCAAATAAAAATGGGAAACTCCCATAAGCTTGAACTCACACTAGATCTGCATAAGACAATGCTATCTCACACAACCTATAAATCAAGCTAATTGCATAAGTATTTCATATGCTAGGTTCATGAAGTAATGAATGCAAACAAAGAGGAGTTTTAAGACTCACTAAGAGCTTGCATCAATGGTAGAAAGAACACTAATCTAGACCTACAAGAGCTTGAAAACACCCTAAAGGAGGTTTAAAAGGATGATAATGAATGAGGATGATTATCCTTCACATAATTCCATCATGCACAACTCACTCAACATATATCCAAGGCAAGAGATAGGTAAAAATAGTATTTATTGCATCAAGAGGTAGTTCTTACAAATTAGTGATAGGGTTTAGACTAACTAAGATGAGCATATCTTTTAATATCTCAAAGAGTCCCCTCCTCTTCAAGATCACATAGTCTTTTTTAAGAGTCTAAAATTTGAGAGAGAGATTAAAATGTGAAAGAATGGGTGATATATATATATATATATATATATATAATGGGAAGAGAGAATAGAGGGAGCACATTAACCAAGAATAATCAATGAGTTGCCACTTTCAATGAATGCTCCACCACCTTTTAATCCAATCAAGACTAATCCTTCATCAAAAAATTAGATTGCATTTACTCTAATTAGTCTTCAAGTCTTTCTCATTGGCTAAGAGATGCACTAGAAGACAAGGGTCTATTTTTTAGATGATGAGTCATGATCCTTTCAAGGAGGAAATATCCTTCAGATCTAAACAGTATGGAATGCTCCACTATGCTCTTCAATCTCCAAAGCCCTTTTCTTTGAAGTTCCACACCACCTTCCACTTGCTTTTACTATTCATGAGAAGAGAATCCTCATACCTATAATTCTGATAGATCCATCACCATGTCTACTTTTTATGGCTACAAGTACCTATTTTTCAAAGTTATAGCTTTGTCTAAAGATGAGAAACTCTAAACCTACCCATAATCCAACCTAAACATAGGTATACTATAAATGAAAACCAATCTCATTTATTAGTTTTCATATAGCTATGATATCGATGAAGACCTATAGACTGTATAACATCGTTCTTGAACTATTAGGTATAAATAGACCTATTAAACCTCTTAAACTTGTGAAAGCCAAGGAGTTATTGTATGTGATGTTGAAAACATAAGAGAACTGAGTCTACATGCTCTAGATCTTCCAGTAGAGGTCTCAACTAAGCTTTAATGGCATCCTTTGAATATTTGTCCTAGTTTGACCTTAGGTCACATTTACTCTCCATTGAAGTCCCTTAGCTTTCAAATTTTGATATTGACCATTAATATACTTGCTTGCACATTTTTGGATCTAATTTCTTGGCTTACATGTGCACCATTGATTCTCTTCTTTATGAATAGACATGAGCCATAGATATTTTTCTAGTTTAACATGGTTGAGACACTTGTCAAGATCCACTAACCTTTTGACCCGTCGTTTGCCATTAGATCTTATTTGTAAAATGGATCACACACCATTGATATTATTCGGTCCACTAACTTGAGTTTCATCCATGTGATGTTAGATCTAGATTCTACTCTTGAGATTATGCCACTTATCAATTGCACATTCACCTTAGATATCGTTTGACCTTTTGAATTGATGCTTACTATTGATCTTTGATACATGATCAAATGTGTGTTATTGGATATTTGGGGCCCAATGACATTATAAATTGATGTATACCATTATATATTCATGGTATTATTGAACACTAACCATTTATTTTGGAGCATTTGAATTTAAATATCTATTTACCATATCTTGAACTTGATGTCCCTATGCACATTTCATTCTGCAAGTCTAACTTTAAGGACTTAGATCTTGAGATAGATAACTCATCAAGATATGAAATTTGTAGAGAATGCTCAAGGCATGAAAAACACTATGTCCATGAAATATTTTAGTGTGATAGGCTCACCAAGTGGATTTATTAAATATACAATCAATATAACCCATTCATTTATGCATGATGTGCCATGACAGTCTGGTTCATTTAGATTTGTAGGTTGAAAATGATTTTTTGAGACCTCTGAAACCTAATTTATGTCCATGAAGGTCATTATCACCATGAAAATATACTATTATTTTTCACTTTGAAATTCTTAACCTCTTTCCAAACCTTTGGTCGACTCATTTCATCTAGAACTCTGCTTAGTTGATTTCATCATTTGGTCAATCAGGAACTCTGCTCAACTGATCTATCTAGGCACAAGCTTGGTATGTGGGCCAAAATTGGCCAACACCACCATAAAAAATAAGATATAAGTAACATCATATCAATTTGGTACCCATATTTTATCAAGTTTGGTCTTCTTATGTATGATAAAATTAAAAGCTTTAATGACTCCCTTTTATATGATGATGGCCTATCCATATGTTTTCAAAGAAATAAGTATCCCATGGCTAATAAAATGTGAAAATTCATGAGTTAAAAAAGTATAAGATTTGGTGTTCTTGAACAAGGAATCGTAGAACCAATCCAAAGCTACCCAAATAAAGGATATCCTATAATCAGTTACAAACCCATTGGTAATCAATACCAATATCTAGTCTCTATAAAAACCTTGTTACGACCAATCTCTTCATTGACCTTTTTATCCTTACCAATCCCTTAATTTACATTAAATCCTTACCACTCATCCTAACCTCTTAAACCTTCACCTTATTGATTATGAACAAAAAGATAATATGTCATTATATCTCTTTCAAAATGATAAAGAAATCACAAAATTCATGGGACCCCATGATGGCATCCCACCAAGTGATCACATGCAATTTTTTTAAATCAACCTTTACATGTCCACCTATTTTTGGGAACATGAAGATTTCTTGAATCAAAATTAATACAAAAGTCAAAAAAACAAATCTAAATTTTGCTAGTGAGAACCTCTTTGAGGAACTATTGTACCAAAATCAAAATAGAAAGAATGAAAAATATTTTATTGTGAAAACCCTTATTGAGCATCAATGGACAAGGAAATAAAATTTCCTCTATTGGAATAGTTGTATGATGACACTAAATCACTTGTCAAAGGCACCACCAAAGAGAATCAAATCTTGAAATCATCAAACTTGGAGCTACTCTTGGTCCCATGGAACATGAGATTGTTGGTCCTAATTCCCCTTTATTACATGACCTATAAACTCATTTACATGACAATACCATCCTTCATAATCCTTTACAAAATCAATAAAATAAATCATTTATCCAAAGTACCTCCCATTTCACCCTCGTTGGTAGCACCCTCTATCATAAGGTTTGTGATGAAACCTTGTTAAGATGTCCAAAGGAAGCCAATTTAATGATCAAAGAAGTTCATGATCACATAAGTGGAGCACACATTAGTGACATCATCCCTGTAAGGAATCTATTTAGAACAAGTATTGGATAAAAATAAAAATGGTCAACATCAAGCAAGTATGGTATAAAAATGTCTTCTATTTTTTTAAATGATTTTTTTATTAAAGTGACGGTCAAATAGATGTTAGATTTAAGGTTAAAATTAAATGTGAACACACTCATGACATTACAATGAACCACCACCCCCTAGTGATATTTTAGAATGTCTCTCAGTGTAATAATAACTAGTATAGATATCTCAAATACATTTATCTAAAAAATGCTAAGAGATATCATTGTCAAGGCCCTTATCTTAAATTTTTCACAAACAACAATTATTTTTAACTTCATTACCTTTTTCATATTTTTTTTATTGGTTGGTGATAAATAATGTCAATCAAAGTATACCAATGTGTCAATCTCAAAATATTATTTATATAAAAAAAGTGGCTCCAAAATCCACTGTATATCCAATATATTACACTTTTTTTATTTAATTTTGTAAGACAAAAGGAAAAAAAAGTGGTGTTCAAATAGATGTCAAATTTAAAATTGAAATTAAAAGTGATCACCTACTACATTACTATCCAACACCACCCCAAATACCATTGTAGAACATCTCTTGACATAAAAATAATACACATTTCATTTTATTTTGAAGAATCTAATAAAGATGTGAAGGGCATTGTTAAATCATTTGGTCTACTTGATAAAAATAAAATTCTCCTTCCAAAGATTTTATAAATGTGGCTAGTATTATAGAATTATTTGGTCTACATGTTTAGTAATAATTTTCCTCCTTCTAAATATTCTAATTAGATATATTCCCTCACATGGATTCTTGTTGGATCTAAAGGGCCTATCAAACAAGGGTCACATAGCAGCTAGTCCCTATCTATAGTAATAACATTATTATGAATTTGTGATGATGTTTGATTCCATCACCAATGTTTCAAACTCTCAGTTAACATAGAAATAACTAGGTAAAATGGAGGAAAGTAGCATTGCTTTATTCAGAAATGGAGAATCTTATGTATTGTCAAAACCTTTTATGCATATAAATTTACAATGTAAACTCAACACAATAGTCAATGATAAAAGTAATGGATATTATAGCATAGAGATTTGAACATGTTAATAGTAGTACTATATCATTTAACATGTTTTCTAATACTTTATTGGAGAGATTCATTTATATATTATGTTAAGAATACCAAAGTGTGGTTGAGAAGGGAATGGATTTGTCATATATCATGTGTTATTTATCATGTGCCAAAATGCATTGCTAAAATTAATACGTAGGAAAAGTGTTGATTATTTTAAGTGATTTGCATATTTCATTATAAGTTACATATCCTTTGATGTTTGGCATGCAACCAACTATTTATTATGTTGCATTGGATATTGGGACTTGGTGGATTGATGAAGGAAAATCTAGTGAAACATGGCAATAGTTCAAGACATTGTTGATTCAGAAGATCTTGTTTCTTGTTTGATGTCAATAAGAAAGATTAACCATGTTTGTACTTATAGCTATTCAATGATATCTAGGCTTAATAACAACACATGCACATTTTTGTATGTTTTTATAATCTCATTTGATTAGCGTAGTGGCTCGTCCTTGCATTTGTATTAAGAATTGTTTGTGCTTTAGTTTATTGCAATTTTACAATGTAGACTTGCTTTAATAATTGTAACTAATGAATTTGATTTTATATTAATTTAAATTAGTGTTATAAAACATTTTTTAATTATCTCAATTTATGATATAAGTTTTTGGAATAATGTTTTGATGCCCTAGATATGAAATTATAATAATGCAGTAATATATATGATAGTTTTTTAATTTATTTATTATTAAAATAATATTTAAGGAAAAAGTAATTATATGCTGATTTGAAGGATCATTGGCCAAAATATATATGCTGAAGTTGAATTAGTCATATCCAATGGTGTTTCCCAATGTCTATCTATTGTCTTTGATAATATGTATCATGGGTATTATGAATGGTAGAGATATACATTATCAAAGTTGATAATACACTATACTTTTAAGGGTTCTACACTTTAAAAAATTGGCACTCAATTTTTTTGAGGCCCTTACACCTATTATTTTATTGCGATCTCACATGTTGGGATGTGCTAAGACTATTAGAAGACTAACATGCCATCATGTGGTAGCATCCCATGCATTTGGGTGCTTGTAGATGACTTGGATGTACATGGTACCTAAGATGCTACCACATGGCAACATCTCAAGCATTTGGGTGCAAGGAGGTCATTGTAATTTTTTATACCTTAGGGCATGTGGTAATCTACAATGTGATAGGATATTATAAACATAAGTTCCTAGAGATGACTAGGAGGTTACGATACCAACGGGTGCCTAGGTTGCTATAATGTGGGAACATACCATGCATCTGGGTGTTTAGAGATGAATTGGATGTACAGAGTACCTAGGATGATACCACATGGTAGCATCCCATGTAACCAAGTGCTTGAAGGTCACTATACTTGTCAAAAATTTGGGGCACATAGACAACTATCATAGCTCCACTAGCACTGAGAGTTTCATATACTAAACTTCAATCCGCTAGTCACCGAGTGAGCATGATTATGACACTTGGAATTATCCCTACCTTCGTACCTTAAATTTTGGATAATTATTTTGATATCAACATAGAATAATCATGGTGTATAATAATCATCGTGTGAAATAAGCATGGCATGGAATAAACATGGCCTAGAACAATCACAGTGTGGGAGAAGCACAATATGGAAAGAAAACAATGCAAAGGTTATATAGGTTCAGAATACCATCTTAAAAGAAATCATATTATGAGAAGAAACAATCAAATAGGATGTATAATAAAACCTGAGAGTGAAGGGCTTGAAATATTAGCAGAAGACTTGGGGAGCACTCAAGAAGAGGGATATGGTTAAGGAGTGATTCTCAGGGATGGAATAAACTTAAATAATGCATGAGTTTAGCATCATCTTACATAAAGATAGACACTTATAAATAAGGATCCAACACCAAATGAGAATATAGAGGTCTAAAGGCCCGGGTCCTAAGGGAATAATATAATTGGTTGTTATGACTCTTAGTCCACTAGAGATCATTAACTAGTTAGTAATAGTGTCATTAATATTATAACTACTTGGTCAGGGAGAACCAATTATAAATATCCTTGTTTAATTATTTTTAATGTTGATGATCATTATTTTATAATGATTTATTATTGCCAATTGTTCCATTGATATAGTCAATTATATCATTGTAATGTTACTATTGTACTTCAGTTTATAGTTGAATTTTAACATTGAGTTGTAGCATGTTCTTGTTAAGTAATTTGTGAATCTATTATGGATATAAGGAATATAATATATATTATCTAAATATTATCAATGCGGAATCTATATATAATGGTGATGGTCATTTTAATCATGTTTGTTCACTTAACTAAACTTAGGACCACAACTGCATATTTATTTTTCTAGTTAGTCATTGAATAAAGTATATGTATGAGAACCTATATATGACAAGTACACTTTCACATGAACACCAATTAGTTGGGTCTTAGTTACTTTATCTTTCACCAATGGAAAGGTATAGATATAAAATTAACCCAACATTTTGGTTCCATTACCAAGACCCATAGTGCTTGTTGCATGATGGTGGAAAATGCTCAATTGATTATCGCTCAAAAACATTGAATGATGGATTACCAGTGTTAAAGATAAATTTTTAGTTACATTTATTGAAATAGGAGTTTCTATTTATGTATGGGTTGAAAAAAACTCTATATTTCCTTATATTAAACTTTATTTATGGAATTAACTATTCATTTTTTATGTTTGGATCACAACCTATGCTCAAAACCAGTTAAGAAATCATAAATGGAAGACAACTTGGACAATAGAGCATCAGATGACCTAACACATTTGGGAGTGTCATGGACATCTGTTGATGTTTGGTGGAGGATGGTGTTAAATATTTATGTTTTGGAGTACTTCATTTTAACTTATTATTGTCTAGAAGAAGCCAAGTCTGAGTTTCTTTGAGACCCAAATGGTTCGTATCTTAGGCAATTCTGATTAGAGATGAAGAAGATATTTATTGACACTATGCTTCAAGTTTTTCCCATGGAAGGATAAAATATCCCTTGTATGAGTATCACAGTTGGTAGGGGAAGGTAAGGGTATTTGTGAAGGATTGTTGGTTCAATATGGTAGATAGTCAACAAGAATTATGGAAGCATAAATGTGATGAAGTTCAATGAAGGATTGTAAGTGAAATTAACATAAGAAGTGGATGGGAGGACTTAATAAGTGTTATTAGGATCAGTAGAGAAGTAGAAAATCACAAGGAATCTCTAACTTTTGAACTACAACCAATTTCATCTCTAGTATATGCGAGAGAAACAAGCTAGGTAGTAGAGATTGAAGAACCTAAATTGAACCAACCTAGTTACCCAACCATAGTGTGAGCTCATGATTTTGATCTAGAAAAACTAATTATACACAAATGGGATACAAATAACATAGAATTAGAGATTTAACATATAATATAACCTTTATTCAAACAAGTTTTAGACACTAGTGTATTTACTCTTTCTTTTCCTTTTAAGATAAATTCATGGCCCAACTTGGTATGCCTAGTGGGCCCAACATAATTAGTGGGAAAATTACTAGATTGAATATATTGAATCAAACTACCTCAATCCCCAACATCTCAGGTATTTTTTCTATTATTGGAAGTAAAAGAGGTGGATTAGGTGGTGTTTCATTTGGTGGACTAGAAGTTGGTGTAGGAGGAAGTGGTGGACTTCCCCCCAAGGAACAAGAGGATTTAGAATTTCTCAGTATCCACCGATACAAGCACATTAACCACTCACCATGTAATATGAAATTATGATTCATTTACTAGAATATCTAGGTGTGGAAAATACCACTAAACATGTTCACAAGTGTGAACTTATCTAGAGAGCATTCAGCATAACCTCCTCTGAGAGAAAATACACTCAATTTGGAAGCACACTCGTAGAGAGAGTGCAAAAATGGTATAATAAATATGATAATCAACAAGCATTCATTGATTATGCCTAGATTAAGGTAGCATTCCTCCAATAATTTAATACTTTGGTGTTTGAGAAATAAAGTATTGATACCCTAAAAGATATAAAATAATAGCTAACTAAAAGCATGCATGAATATGATGCATGGTTCAAGACACTTCTTTCCAATATTTCCTTTAAGATTAATTCTTCTCAACATGATCAATGGTTTTTGGGAGGACTTTTTCTCCCCTTTAGAAAAACATTGTCTCAGAGAAATTTTACTAGCCCATGTAAGGCCTTGGAAGTTACCCTTCATGATGAAGCTATTGATAACATTGTTATGTAAATTAGTCCTTTCATGGAGGCTTAAATCATTGCAATGGCATCCCAATTATAAAATTTGACTACACACAGTGCTCATGACACTTGTATGGGCCTTTGGTATACTGATTGTGAGTCTAAAGGCCATAACAAAAATAATTATCCTTGTAAGTCTATACACATTAAACTGAAGTAATCATGTGAAATTTCTAGGACAAACATGATGTTTAAGCTTGTCATTTTTTGCAATATATCATGTAGTGTAAAGTGTTTAATTATTTTAAAATATGTGATTCATATGCCCATGACAACAATTATTGTTATCTCATTAGTGATATTCATGAGGCACATGCACGTGGTACACATCAGGCCTCTATTTCAAATAATCAAGAGAATGGTGGTTATCATGGGTAAGGTCAAGGTTTAGGATGAGGAAGTGGATTATTCCCACCATGAACATGATACAAGTGTGGTTCTCTTGATTAATACTAGTGTGACTACCTGGTATATCCTACATGTGCTTTCTATAAAAATGAGCACCATTTAGAGGAGTGTACTAATTTGTACATGAACATAAAAAATAAATAAATGAGAATGGTGTTGGTATTATACACATTGATAATCCACACTAGAAACCATGCCCTATCACTCCAACATCCCAAAAATTTAATATTATAACACACAGTGGTGGATAGTTCTAGTCCACATCCACTCCACCTATTGAGAATGTACAATGCAAAGAGGCTTTTACAACTAGTTATCTTGATTCTCATCAATAGAAAGAGGTAATCCAAGATAATATGAATTTGGTAATGGAATTACATGGTGAGATCTAATTTCTTAAGGACCATGATTCCACTCAATGTATTGAAATGCATAAGGCCACAAATCATCATGACATGGTGTAGGATGAATTCTATGAGATTTGCAAGTACATATTAGATGAGGATATTATATCCCTATTATGTAATTGGCTTAAGTATCATATTCCAAGGCCTATTAAATATCTCAATTAAACCATGCTCGATGACAAGATACTCCTGTTCCCCTTAGTCATGAGAATCTTCTTAATTAGGACCATATATATTATACATTACATCATAGATTTCATCATGACAACCACATATGTGTAAATATCATCTATAGTGGTATTCAAGCTTTGGAACCTCATCTAGAGGCATGCAAGATAATCTAGATTGTTGATGTTTTTTTTTTCCAGAATATCTTTGGGTTCATGCATTTTATGGTACTCTACGCACTTAGGATAGAGCTTGGTATGTTCATGAGGAATGTCATCTAGGTACATGTTCTTGGTACCTTCTTAAGAATAATATGGTTTAAGCATTATCTTATTCATCCCTAAGGATTTATTTTTGATTTACACTTCAAGTAATGCATCAAGTAGTCATCAATGACCCTGGTCCCATTAAAGATATGATTCAAAACATATATGGCATGCCAAAAGAAAGATTGACCATTTTCAATGATCGTATTGATAAATCATCTTATTTTTTACCTAAACATATAATCAATCATGAAATATGAGAATAAATTCAAAAATATAAGAAAAAATTTGTGTTCCAAGTTGATGAAAGTGAAGGATATGATCTACTTGACCCATTAACCAATCATTTGGATATACACATGGAGTATGGCACTAGAACTATTCATGACACAATTCCATATACACAACACTCATACTTGGAGCCACTTCAGACCATACAACAAAATATTAGCATGGAAGATGCACCAAAGATGGCTACTATGGGAAATTACTGGCCTGATACTAAAATATCAAAAGTGTTTGATCTATTAAAAAAATATCAGGTTGTTTTCCCTAGAAACTATACTGAGATGAATGATGTTCATTCATCCTTGGGTAAAATTCATATCAAACTAGTTGACAACACTTGCCTAGTCAGGGAATGACCTTATCAAGTGAATCATAATTTGTGTACATAGGTTAAAGAAGATATTGATGGTATGTTGTGTGAAGGAGTCATTATTCCTATCGTTGAGTCAAAGTGAGTCATCCCTATGGTGACAAGCATTAAAAAAGGATGGGCATATAAGGTTTTGAGTGGATTATAGGTTAATTAATGCTACTTGCATTACTGATCCTTTCTCAACACCATTCACTGAATAAATCCTTGAAGGTGTCACTAGCTTTAAAATTTATACCTTCATAAATTGTTTCTCGAGGTAACATCAAGTCTAGATCCAGAGGATGATAGGCACAAGACTACATCTTCCACTGAGTGGGGGTATTTTGTGTATATTGTAATGCTATTCAGGTTAAATAATACCCCCATTGTATTATCCAAAATAGTCATTAAGGCATTCAAAGACTTTATCCATAAGTTCCTTCAGGTTTATTTGGATGAATGGATAGTATATGGATTGGTGAAAGACCATTGTTCCATTCTCTGGCTCATGCTTAAGCACTGCAAGACACTTCAAAATTATCTCAACTTAAGAATTTTCTTTTTGGTACTCCATTTAGCATTCTCCTTTACCAAATTATTTTTTGAGATGGACTTCTAATGGAGCCTACCAAGATTGTCATCATCCTCCATTTGCTAATGCCAACTACCTGATGAGAGGTTTGTTCCTTTGTATGCCATACTAGGTACTACATGAAATTTATTTATGGATATGCAAGGATTGAAGTGTCTCTAGAGGATCTCTTTAAACATAATGAAAATTTCATTTGGACCTACTTATGCAAAGAATCTTTTGTAGCATTAATGGATAAGCGTATCATAACACCAATTCTCTAGTTCCCAAAATGGACTAAAATTTTCCATGTCCATGTCAATGCTTCTAACATGGAATTTAATGCAATACTTTCTCATCCAAGTGAGGGTAATCTATATCAACCTTTTTTCAAGTAGAAATATTACTCTGGACAAAAGGAACTATACCACCATGAAGCATGAGGCACTTTCTATGGTCTATGCTCTTCAAAAGTTATAACAATATTTGTTGGCAACCGCTTTTCTTTTCTTCATAGAGCATGAAGCATTGAATTATCTGGTTAAAAAACTAGTTTTACATGGTCATATTTTCCACTGGATCATGTTATTTTAATAGTTATAGTTTTCCATTATGGTCATGCCTGGTAAGGCCAAATTTGGTCTCGACCATCTCTCATAAATTAATTATAGTAAACTGGCATGCACCATTGAGGATGACCTACCTGACATGTAGTTATTTCATGTCATGTGTGTTATTGAAGAGTTAGAGGACATAACAACCTTTTTGACTAATAGATCATATCCAACTCATTTAATCACTCTAGCCAATAAGAAACTCATCATTCATGTTGCTCCATTCTAGTTCATTAGAGGATATCTTTATAATCTTGGTCAAGATGAGGTTATTTGATGTTGCATCATGAAACATAAACACATTGACATGATCCATGAGTTCCATGAAGGTGTTACTAAGGGACATTATGTAGGAGAAGCTACTGTGTGAAAGGTTATATTATTCATTTTATGGTGGCCTACCCTTTTTAAGGATGCTAAGCTCTATGCATGCTAATGTGATATTTTTTAGTGCATGGAAAATCCCAATTGGTGGGATGTAATGTTACTTCATCCTAATATTTCATAGGAACCTTTTGAGAAATGGGCCATTGAATTTTTTGGCCCCATCAATTTAGTAGGATGGTGTGTTGGTTCACACTACGTTATCACTACAATTGATTATCTCACCCACTGGGTTGAAGCTACACTAACACAAGATTGTATTATGGTTACTATTACATGATTAATCTAGGAGTATATTATTACAAGGTTTGGTTATCCATTGATTTTTACTAGTGACTATGGTACTCACTTCTTCAATGAGACTATATGTATCTTACTGGTCAAATTCATGATTGCTCACCATAAAACCACACCATATCAACCCTAGCTTAATCTCACTACTAAGGCATTCAATAAGATCTTGGGCATAAATTTAACCAAGATATGTTTATTATATGCATTGACTGGGATGATTATATATCTACAATTCCTTAGGCTTATTAGATAACTTATAATCACCTCAATAAAATTACATTATTCAAACTTGTGTTTGGTACTGAGGTAGTTCTTCTAGCAGAGTTCTTGGGTCCTTATCTTCTTATTATGTGCATTAGATGACTTGATGATGAAGAATAATTGAGAGTGTACTTAGATTATTTACTAAAATTGGTTGAAGCTAATTTTCTTGTGTATTAGTGTCAAGATGTGGAGAAATGAAAACAAAAGGCTTGGCATGATCGCCACCTCAAGAATAAGACATTTACTCCTAGAATACAAGTATTAATTTATGTCTCTAAGTTTGTGCACCACTCTAGGAAGCTTTGTGTTCACTGAGGTGGTCCCTTTATTATTCCTAATATCCATCCCATCGATACATGTCACTTGAAATGTTTGGATGGCCAATTTCTTCCTAATCATTACAATGGTATTCAATTGTGATCATATTTTTATGCCTGAGTCTTTCTTGTTTATACTAATATGGCATATTCCATTAGTTTAGGATCTCTTATTTTTAATAAAGCATTGCCTTAGTTTTGCACCATTTTTATATTTTTCTAATCATTTACAATTTTGATAATTATATTCTCATAGAGGACCATAAAGAACTATTAGTGTGGAGTAAGGTGTGTTACAGGTATGAAGTGATAGGATATGATCTATAGGAATACATGTGGATGAAAAGATGAAGAAGTGAAAGTGTATAAGGACAAACGATACGTATGATGTGGGTCATAACCATAATCTCACTATGTAAAGAATGATTCCTAACTTTGGTATGAATGTTCAAATTTCCCTACAACTATCATGCCCTTTGAGAAAAGCATGGGATGAGATATGTAATTAATACAAGGAGGTAGTGGTAATGACAAGTGTGCCATCATCTCATAATTTTAATATTATTGGTCATATTTATTGCATGAAGTGATGGTCAAAGAGGGGATAGTTAATGTTATTTACCCCCTTAAACCTATAAAATGATAAATTAGTTAATTTCACATTTTACTATTACTATGATTAAGAATTTATAGAGCCTAAGGAGTGAAATCATGTTAAAAAAATAATTCAATGAATTTATTCAAGTAAAGTGTGTTGATTTTTAGTTGATTCTTGATCATTGAAGTGTGTTTGAGCTAAAACAAGCATCTAGAGCCAAGTTACAGAGGTCAGATTTCTTGAGTGTAGGTTGCAGATGTTGGTGTCTTCCATTAATAAGCATCAAAATAGGAGAGTTGAATTACTTACAATAGTGAAAACATATTCATTTGGGAACATTGTATGGTCATGACTCAACCTTTGGGTTCCAAAAAGGTTGATGCATCCTAAGAAAAAGCCCCAATGAAGTGAGCCACTACCTGTCATTCTAGAAAAAAAGATCTAAGTATTGGTAGGGAAATAATGTTAATCAGGGAAGAAATATCTAAAGAACAAGGCTTTCATATGGAAGATGAAAGAATATGGATGATGCACCAAATGAATAAAAAACAAGTGCCTCTACCTCCACCCTTAATTATTAATAAATGTAGTACCCTTAGATGTTTTTGCATGTCAAAAATTAGGTATCCAATGTGCCCACTTGCACTTCTTTGATTATAACCATCGACACCTGGGAATGAGGTAGAACTATAAAATGATTACAAAGTCAAGTGATAGAACACTAGGAGTGACTTGGTCTACAACTAAAATATTTTTAATTCCTTGAATTCTATTAGCCTCTTCCAATTATTCAACCTCCCCTACTTTATAAATCCTATATAAGTGGTCAAGTTTATAATCTCTCATGTGTATGAGGAATATATATATATATATATATATATATATATATATATATATATATATATATATATATATATATATATATATATATATATATATATACTTTATTGGGAACTAGATGAGAATCATAGTTGAAATAATTATTAATTAACAGGGTTATAATGATCAAGCATAGACCTTGAATATGATCTAGATGACATAGTGAAGATAGAGAAGATATCTATCATGTTTGAGTACCAAAAACAAGGCCATGTTGTGCATATAAAAAATCTTCATGATCCTACACTTAGAGTGGCCGTGTGCATTGTAATGATGAAGTATGGCAATAGATATAGATGGAAGGAGGTGGATATGGCCCACCTATACATTACACACCAATTCATTAAGGTGTTAAAGTACAACTGGGTGCTTTATTTTATCAATAAAATTATAAAAGATGTAGATAAGGATCACTAGATGCTCAACCATAGGCTCCCATGGGGTGTGTTATTATTACTAATGGTGTTTGATGAAATTGGTGTACCTGACTACACCTATAGAGAATTGAAATGGGTGTACCTACCTAAATGTAAGTCACCTATAGAGTAGTACAAGGCATTCACCTACCCTAGTTATATTACTCTATCTTATAAGCTTAAAATGAAGTCATGGTATGATGGGATGAAGGAATCCTTTGGGAATAAGTGGCACATTCCAAAGGACTTGCCTACATAGGTTGGTGATCAATCCAATTTTGATGTAAAGTAACACTACTCCCTTGCACACATTAGGATGGCCTCATCTAGAGAATTTTTTTCTTGGTTGAAGCTACGTTATGCTTTCATGACATAGTACGTTGTGAACTCTATCAACTGAAGATATGATGTAGAGTCGATGACACATAAAGTTTAACAAATTGACTCGAAGGCTCACACTCTTCACCAGATATATGAATACCCTAAGAAGATACTTATTGATAAAATATTGAGTTAGATATAACCAACATCAAGATGCATCAAACCTTAGTTGTGGAATCTATTCATACTCTTTTTTATATGCTAAAACTAAAGAAGAAATCTTTAGGAAATGTGGAGAATGAGAAAGAGAAACTCCCTTCAGTGTCACCACTAGAGAGGAAGCATAAGTGTTATGGGCATGATCCCAACACATGATCTCAACCAAAACATTTGAAAAGGCAAAATACTACCCAGGAACTACCAAAGATGGCTTCACCACCAAAAATGGATCCACTTGAAAGTCAACCAAAAGGCCTAGTGCCAACTACACAAACTATGCCTTTGGAATAGGTGATAGAAGAGCCAAATGATGGTGACAATGAAGAGTTGGTAAAACTACTAGGAGGGACCTTAGAGATAACTAAAGTTGTATAATAATATACTGATTTAGAGAAGATACTCTCCCTAGCTCAAGAAGAAGAGACCACCCTTGAAGAGATGCATTTGGAGATCTAATATCTACTTGGAAAAGAGAGGGATGGATTTGAAGTAGAAGGACTAAATGGCCTTGACATCAGGACCACTTCCCTGGAGTAGGACATAGATGTTAAAATTCTTGATTGGGATCCCATAAAAGGTAAAGAGCGAGTTGACTCCATGGTCAGAATGGAAAGGTCTAATGTAGTCACCAAATTTTGTGCCCAATACCAAAAATGTGTCCCTGACTAATGTTGTATCTATATTCCCATATTTCATAGGAAGATGTAAATATTCAAACCTGGAGCAGGATTTATTTCTTCCTCAAAGTATTCAATGAATAATTCCATTTTGATATGTCTTCTGATAGTCTTTTATTAGATCCACAAGTGGCGGCACTACCCACAACTCTTTGGGTAGATCCCCATCATCTTACTTCTACATTGACTAGCACAACACTCTTTGAACTAGCATATGAGGTCATATGGTATAATTTTATTGTAGAATCTGATGCAAATAAAGCTAAACATAAACATATCAAGGTAGTGGAGCATCAGTTGGAGGTAGCTATAGTCTTCGAGGTAAAATCATTGAATATTTTTAAGGCTATCTTGAGCCAAGACCCAATGCTCATAGACATAGTCCCTTTAGCTAGTGAGGTAATTGACAAGTTGGATACCCTCATGGACCTACTATTGAAATGATGTAAAGAGTATCCTAGGCCAAGAGATGAAAAAGTATGGGCAACGAAATAGTTTACCAAAGTAGTTAGGGTGTGCAAACATGCCTTGCATACAGTTGGGGATACGGTTTCCATTCTAGATGGATTTTTTGAGAAACTAGCACAGCCCAAAAACATTTTGTTATCTTGAATTCAAGCAAAAGAGCTTCATCACCAATAATTGGCTGATACAAGACTCTTAATAAAAGACTGTATTGAGTGTGTGAAGACATTCAAGAATTTAAAATCTATGGAAGATGTAGTAAGCATGCATCGATAATAAATAAATTATAACTTTGTGGCACTCTAAGGATAGTTTTAGTTGAGGTCACCATGCTTAAAGATGTTCATAAGAATGCTTACACATCATTTAAATGTTTGGTCTATAAATCAATCTAGTGTCCCAATGAATCTAAGGAGACTGAAAAGCTAAAAGCACCCATTGAATAAATAAAAACTAAGCTACTCAACACTTTGTCACATTGGAAAGGTGTCAAGAATTAGATTAAATAGGTTTGCCTTGAATTTTTGGTAAAATTCAAAACTAGTGCTTAGTCTAAGATGGACTAATAACATAGTGTGGGGTGATGTTTAACCTCAAATTCTAGCTAAGTCTTTTGATATTGGTGTGGAAGAAACATGTCATGAAATAAACATGGTACAAAACATGCACAATGTAGGAGAATTATAGCATGGAAGGAACATGACACGAAGGTTTTACATATATAGAATATCATTGCACAAGAGATCACACACGAGAAAACCCAGTCAAAGGTTATGAATAATAAATAGATAACCCAAGAGTGAAGGGGTCAAATTATCAGTAAAAGAGTTGGGGAGTGTGTGGGAAGTGGGAGATGGTTAAGGAGTGATTCTCAAGGATAGAATAGACTTAAAACACGTATGAGTTTAGAATCAAATTATGTAAAGATACACACTTGGAAATGAGGATCCAACACTGAATATGAATATAGGGGCACACAGACCCATGTTATAAGGGAATAATGTAGTTGGCTACCATGACACTTAGTCTATTTGATATTGTTGGTTAGTCACTAAAATTGTCATTACTATTATAAATACTTGGTCAGGGATAACCAAGTATAAATACCCTTACTTAGAGATTTGTAATATTGTTGATCGTTATGTATAATGATTGATTATTGTTGATTATTCCATTGATGTAATCATAGATATCATTGTAATTTTTCTATTATACTCTGGTTTATAGTTGAATTGTAATAATGAGTTGAAACATGTGCTTGTTATGTATTTGGTGAATCTACTATGAATATACATAATAAAATCTATGTTCTTTAACTATTATCAATGTGGAATCTAGATGTAATGGTGATGATCATTTTAATCACATTTGTTCACTTAACTGAGCTTAGGTACATAAATGTGTATTTAATTTTTTGGTTGGTCATTGAATAAAGTATATGTTCAAATACCAAAATATGACAAGTACAATTTCACATGATAAAACCCATAGGACCAATTTCTTGTTGTGGAATTTTGGTGAGCATGCAATAACTCTAAGTCTTGCATGAAACTCTAGCTCATCATCTTGTGGGTCTTGTCACTTCAACTCATGCCTAGGGAAAGGTCTAGAATAAAATTAACCCAACACTACCTTTTTCTCACCTAGGAGTTCTTTTTATAAATATCTAAGTGTTGAAAAAACCTTAGGATAGCAAATTATTGCTAAGTAGCATAAAATATTTTAGAACATAAAAGTATAAAGCATACTTTGATTCCCTTAGGGGATTTAAGAGAGTGAATGAATGCCACATGGTAGGATTTGGTGACTCGACAAGTGTCTAGGAAAAAATTAGAAAGAATTATAAGCAAAGAACAACTTGCACAAGATAAAACACAAAGTAAAAACATTTGACAAACACGTAAGTTGGTTAATCTAAAAGAGGTAAAACCCAACATGATTTTAGATTAAACAAGAAAATTTCATGAATTTTTAGAATCTAAAAAAACACTTTGAGAGACATGCAAAAAATAAACCAAAGGCTAGAGATGTAAATTGAAAGGAAAAGAAAAATAAATAAATTTAAAATATTGTCACTCAATCTAAATTGTCTTGAATATGAACCACTTTGCCTTTGACAAGCATGTTTCCACTTCTACTATACAAATACTATTGTATAATAGATAAGTTCTTGCCATTAATATTCAATAATGATCACTTATAGTTTTTTTATTTCACAAAAGTTTCCTAGAGGCACATGACACTTTTTTACTTATTCAAAATACTTAACCAAATTTACAAAGTTTTCCCACACCATGTATGCCTCTCATGGTAAGCCTAGTCCTATTTAAGGTTTATCGATGGTACAATGATGTCGGTTGTTATGTACCTAGGGATATGATAAATGGGTTGTTGGAGATGCTGACAGGTGGCACACATCCCCTTAGTTAGTTATATGGGTACAATATATTAGGATAATAGAGTAACTTGTGGAAGTAGGACATTGGGTAATGGTCAGCCTACATTGGATTAGGAGGTTACCCATCCATGGGTTATATATATATATATATATATATATATATATATATATATAGGAGATGAATATCATGGTAAATATATCAAGTAAGAATTAAGTCTTCTATTGTAAGAGGATATTGGAGGTTGTCCCCTCGAAGAAACATTGTGGAGTTATTCCTTCCTAAAGGAGTATTATATGGTGTTGCCATACCTTAATGGTATTTCTGCATATATTGAATATCAAGATCTTATCAAGTGGTATCATAGCTTCAATTTGGGCAATTTGTGGAGTGAAACCCTAATTTTTTTTAAATCATCAATAAATTTTGATTGGTTGCAAATTTTTTTACAATTGTTTTACTGGATATGGATAGTATTTTAAGTAAGTCACAGTAAAAAAATTGAGATTTTTTGATTCGTTTTGAGGGAGTTATTGATATTTTAGGGTTTAAAATAATTTTTCTATATCTTCCAAAATATAGGGAATTTTTATTCAAAATTTTTACTGGAGATGTAAGCAGATATAAGAGAAGACAGTCAACATTTTAGAAATTTTTTAGTTGTTTGAAGTGATTTGTTGCGATTTTATGGATCAATTTTGACATTTTAAGGTTTCATGAACCTTTTTTTTTTTTTTTTGTGGATCATGGAGTTGCAAACAATTTTAAGGGAAGATGGTATTGATGCTAGAGAATGGTGGCTCCTTTTGGAGAATCATTTTACAAAAACTTTTGGGAAAAGATGATTACTTCCTTTTTTGTCTGGGCCTCCACTACATTGGTTTGATCAATTAAGCTATACAGAAAGGTTTTCTTCATGGAAAGAAATGGAATAGATCTTTTTAGATCGTTGGGATATAAAAGAAGTAGAAAAAGAAGAAGCAGTAGAAGAAGAAGAATCAGAAAAAGAAGAAGAAGAAATAGAAGAATCAGTAGAAGAACAACAAGAAGAAGAAGTAGAAGAAGCAATTGAAGAAGAAGAAGAAGAAGAAGAAGAAGAAGAAGAAGAAGAAGAAGAAGAATTGGATGATAAAGGTTCAAATTATTTGGCTCCAAAGAAATCTGAGTCAATTTTTCAATTTCATGGATGCATTCAAAAGAAAAGGGTTATTTTGTCCATAAACCCTACCAATAAGTATAACTTCATCAACATGAATGTGTCCAAGCATCTACATGTTCAAGAAAAAAATATCAAAGAGGTTCAAGTAGATGGTAAGAATATTTCAATGATTGAATATTTGAAGCTCATTATGGAAAAATATGTTTTGCATTCAGATTTTTATGCTTTGGATATGGATGATGTGGATATAGTTCTTGGATATCCATGGTTAGAGACTTTGGAAACAATGAATATTAATGTTCAAAAAAATTTCATGAAGTTTTGGTATAAGAAAAATAAGATCACTTTACAAGATATCATAGTGAATAAGGCACCAATAACAATCCAGGTAGATCATGAGGATGAGATTAAAACAGGTGATGAAGATCATGAGGATGAGATTAAAACAGGTGATGAAGATCATAATAAAGACTTATATGATATAGATAAAGACACACTACAAATGAACACTTCATCTACTCAAGAGACAAATAAGGAAAAGGTAGAAGAGGTAGAAGTAAGGGTGGATAATGTCAAAGTATTAGAAAAGGTTGAGGTATATAGACACCCACATCATCATGAGAGGAAAAAATCATGGAACTAGGTGAGGAAGTGTCATAACAACAATCATTTTGTCTATACAAGAAATCAAATTTTTAATCATTTTGGATATGCATGGAATCCAAAGAAAAAAATACTATGGCACATGGAATGAATGGGGAAATTACTATGACTATGCATGGAAGAATACCTACTATGGTCATGGTTGAAATTAGAGTAGCATAGCGGAATATGGTACATGGAATAAAAAGAGGAATAATTATGCTTGGACACCAAAGCAATCTCATTATGATCATGAACAAAATTAGAGGAGCAAAATGGAATTTGGAAACAAGCTTGGAGAGCTATCACCTACCAAAATCACATATGGATGGCTAGATGATCAAGATTGGAGACAAGTGTGCAATGATTTGAATCACACTCATTATTTGGTTTCTTCATATGTTTTGGGGATAAAACATGTCAAGGAGAGAAGTAATGTTATATACCTAGGGATATGATATATGGGTTGATGGAGATGCCAACATGTGGCACACATCCCCTTAGTTAGTTATATGGGTACAATTTTTTAGGCTAATAGAGTAACTTGTGGAAGTAGTACATTGGGTAATGGTTGGCCTTCATTGGATTAGGAGGTTACCCATCCATGGGTTAGATACATGTATATATAGAGGAGATGAATATAATGGTAAATATATCAAGTAAGCATTGAGTCTTCTATTGTAAGAGGATATTGGAGGTTGTCCCCTCCAAGAGACATTGTGGAGTTATTCCTTCCTAAAGGAGTATTATATGGTGTCACCCTACCTTAAGGGTATTTCTACATATATTTGATATCAAGATCTTATCATCGGTGGTGCTATAGGCTAGCAAGTCAGTAGGATGATGCCATGTGGCATAACTTCATCGTTCTACTATCACGAAGAGGTCCATACTAGTAAAATGTCTTTAGTCAGACATTTGTTTGGTTTTGAAACACTTTTTTGAGCACTTGTGTGTGTTTCACAAGGACATTATCTAAATTTTCATAGTCTTTCTATATATATTGATTACTAATTTTTATTTGAATTTATCTTTAGTTTAGTTATACTATGGTTGGTTTTTATTCATGACAAATTATTATTTTATAGGATATTGAGGAAAGATGGTGGAAATAAATACCAATTTCATTAACAATATAAACAAGAAAATGTAGAATGTTTGTGTGCCTCAATATGACTATGATGTCCCAAAACCACCTGGTGCTCAGGATGCTACCATGTGGTAGCATCCCATGCATCCAGATGTTTAGAGATGACCTAGATTTTTAGGTCACTAGGGATGTTGGCACATGGTAGAATCTTACAAAACTAAGTGCCTAGAGGTTACTAGACTTGTCAAAACCCTAGGGTATGTGATATTCTACCAAATGGTAGCATCTCATGTGCCTAAAAATGACTAACATGTGCCTAGAATAATGTGAAAGATTTTTTCATCTTCAAAATGATTTTATTAGTTATCTAATTTCATAAAAGTTTCCTTGAGGCACATGGCACCTTTCTTCTTCTTTAAAAGACAACTAATTTTACAAAGTTTTCTTGCACCATGTATGCCTCTTGTGGTAGGCATGGGCCTGCTCAAGGTTTCTTGGTGGAATAATGATGTTGGTGGTGCTCTAGGATAGTGAGTTAGTAGGATGATTCCACATGGTATAAACATGTTATTTAATTATTGTAGAGAGGTCCATACTAGTGTAATGCCTCTAGGTAGGCATTTATTTGGTTTTAGAATAATTTTTTTTGATCACTTGTATGTGTTTCATAGGTACAATATTTAAATTTGCATATTCTTTCTATATATGTTGATTACTAATTTTCATTTGAACTTATCTTTAGTTTAACTATATTGCAATTGGTTGTTATTCATGCAAAATTACTATTTTGTACGCTATTAAGGAAAGAAGGTGGAAAGAAATAGAAATTGCTTTAAAAATATAGACAAGAAAATGTAGAATTTTATAAATTTCTACAGTTCATTTTTTACATATGTTGTACCGATCTTTGAATTTTTCTTAATAGCAAAATCATGTCCTTGGGTAAAAATTAAACAAAATTATATTTATGCAGAACTAGATCTCAAACAAAAAATAAACTATAATTTTTTTTTCTTGTGTATGTTTTGGTCCTTTGCATTTGCATTGTATTGCATTGTTAATGGTATATTTTGATATTTTTAGATGTGAATCTAGTAGCAGTGGTGATTCATGGAAAAGGTATTACATAGAAAATATAAAAGGAATTTATATTTAAAGTATCTAGAATGAGAGATGGGTTGAGAAAGGTCCCTGAATGAATGAAATAATTAGAAACAAGTGCATAAATAAACCTTAAGTGCATCTTTTATGTTTGAGGGCTTGTCAATAGACTATGGGCAATGACCATGTTATCATCTAGTCACATCCCAAATGTTCATGTCTACACTAGTGACTGTCATTCCTTAGATGTTAGGGTGTCCAACATGCTACCATGTGGTAGCATGCTAGGCACCCATGTTTCTAAATGTGAATGAGCATATATGATTTGATTTCACCTTGAGAATTGTATACCATGGGGGGAAATGAAAAAATGTTAAGTGAAACATGGAAAAATCCTGTGTGTTGGACTCATAAATCTAAAGATACTAGGATGTGGCATAAAAATCTAGAAAAGACTATGGTATTGCTTGAAAATGATCCGACACATTGTTATGTGTTTTTATACATTCACTTAAAGTGGATTATTTCCATGCATACAAATGCTAATTTAGATGGTGCTTATTTCTAGGTACTTATTGATACAACAAGCTAAGATAACTTATTCTATAAATTGTTCATCTGACTTAAAGAGTTGATATCCTATGCATATTGGAAATGCTTCCATGAATCTACATGTAAATTATTTCATGACTCTTAAATCATTAGTTACATCAATTATATTTCATTATTTAACTTACAATTAGATACAATGGAAAATGATTATGAGATATGTCTTGAAAAATATACTAACTTTAAAGCATTCATTTATTTATGGTGTTTGCATATAATATACATAATATAATTATGTTGACAAGAAAAGCCTATAGTGACATCTTGGGGTCATGGTTAATTGTAATGCCTCTGAGATGTTAAAAAGTAATGTGCATTGCCTAGTCTAATGCAAATTCTATGAGGACCAGTCTATAATATAGGGCATGAGTTAGATTACACATGTTATAAATATCAAAGAATATAAAATGTGCTTTTGATATTAGATGATATCAACTAATATGTAATGAAGTATAATCATGTAAACTAAAACCTAGGGGATGAAAAATTATATGAGAAGATAGTAGAAGACTATATAAGTTTGATAAATTTTATTGAATCATGTCACTTGGGATTAATGGATGTCCTTGAAAACTCATAAGGATTAAAATTTAAGATGCCAAAAAATAATAGTAACATGAATTACTAGGGAGAATGAAATTAATATGCAAATGTGAGATTGTGATAGATAGGTCAAGATTAGTTATGGTTCACCTTTGAATATATTGTCATGTCATTTTGAATGTATTCAAACTAGTACAGTTTCTTGTATTTCTATTTGAAACAATATTACACTTTGTTACAAAAATGGAAATTTAGAAACATGAATTGGTTGTAAAGGTTTTGAGGGAATTTAGTATGCTATGAAGGTCCTATTGTATTTGTGAAGGTCTTGTAACGTCTAGTCCTATGTATAAAATATAGGTTTATCTTCAAATTAATGTAAATATGTGTTGAGACCAATCTAGAATATATAGAATGTAGTAAATAGGTATAATTTAGTATGATGGATAAGTCATTAACTATAGAGATATCTTGTTTCAATACCAAACCAAGTTTAGACTTATGGTTGTAAGAGACAATTTTCTACCTAGTTTAGGAAAAGTTAAGAAAACTATAAAGTATGAAGAGGTTGTTTGTAGGCCTAAAATTTGCACATCTTAAAGTTGTAGTTTTGTTTTTGGAGAATTTACAATGTTGTATGGGTTGAACCTGATTTTCAAGGATAAATAAAATAAAATAAGACACATTTTGATTTCTGATGCGTTTAAAAATACTATGCACATCTAAATTCATGATATTAACTTGTTATTTGATCGTATGTCATGTTTATATGATGTTCTATGACCTATAGATATTTTTTCTTTGGAGTTTCATACTTGAAATACATGTAAGTTTATGCTCTTGATGTTGAAAAATTGTATTCTTATTTTTATTAAGCATGTATAAATGTTGCAAACCTATATGACATAAAATAGGGTTACAGTTTAAAGGAAAAAAGTACTAATTTGTGTATTTTTATGGTTTTTGAGTATAAAAGTGATTGATATAATAAGAAAATCATTTATATATCTGCATCTGATCAAAATGAGCACTTGAGAGAGAATAAATGTTTTTAGGAATTGAGGTTTATTCAAACATTACAAGTGATAAAAAGGTAAGGTAGATGAAAATAGAGAGTGATCAAGTCTTAAAAGATCCAAAACTAATTATATAAAGTGTGATTTCATTTTATAGTTTCTCTCAGGTCTATTAAACCCTAGGTAGGGTTTTAGAAGATTGAAATCCTCATATCTTGAGATTGATCCCTTAAAATTCTTTGAAACTTGGTATAAATTTGAAGAAGGATAATTGGCAGTTGTTAAAAGTGGTTTTTAGGTGTTGTAATCCATACAATGGGATTTTTTATCAATTTTTAGTTAGTAAGTCTATATAATATAGTCTAAATCTTGTTTAAGAGTATACAGGTAAAAATAATTCTTAGATGAGGCCATGCCATGTAATAATTTCAAATGCAGAGAACACAATGAGTTCACATTTTATTCGAGACTCTAAGCAATGTATAATCCACAAAAATGATACAATGCCCAAACCTGATCTTATGACAATGATAACATCTACAAGTCCTCAGAGTTCAAAATTCAAAATTACAAGAATTATGTCTTGGTTGTATAAAATAAAATTTGATCTAATGTTTTATGGATTATATTAGTTATAAAGATTTGGAAACTTTTGGCCAAAAAGATAATGCAATTAGATGCAAATATAAAATCAAATAAATTATTTCAATCTCTTTACTAGAATAAAATTGGATCAAATGTTTTGTCGAGTATATTAGTCATTTGGTTAGCTTTGAAATTTATATAAGGAAAATATGCTAGATTAAACCAATTGAGCTATGGTAATATATATAAACAAAGGGTGTTTATAGAATTGATTTTAAAATCATGTTCTAGAGACCATAAACAATACATTTTTTGTCTATGAACAAGCAATAGTTTCCAAAAAATCAAAAAAGTATCATAGTATTGGATAATTTTGATGCATAAGTCTTTACTAATTACAAAAGTGGTTGATATGTCTATATACGATAGCAAGTGAAAAAAAGGCAAAACATAACTATTAGCTAAGAAGCATGCATAGGGCATAATGCAGTTGATTATTGAAACATGTACTTTTCCTATGAAATGGAAGAAAAAAATGTTAAAATTATCTAGATTAAAAGTTTAAATTAAAAAAAACATCTTAAGAATAAATCTTGTACATCAGTTATTATTTATTAAATTGGATTATATAATAACTTGTTCTTTGTTGAGAGTGAATTTTCCTTGCCATGAAAATCCTCACAACAAATAAATTGTGTTTTCTTTATTTTTCATGTAGTTTTTATACAAGATTTTAGTCAATGTAGGAATCATCATATTTAGTGGTTGTCCTATCAGATTACATTGTATGGTATCATTTTTCATAGTTTTTAGATTATAAGTATGATGATGGGTATATGTACATGAACTTTTTTTATTACGCAAAGGATAGTTAAAATTTGTGGCATCCACATGTTACATGGATTGAACTATGAGGTTGTAGCTATTGTAGGTAGCTTGAAACGACTTTGAATATATGTTTTCTATCATAAATGTCCCACAAATTTCACATGTTAAAATTGGTGGTATTAATTAAAAAAAGGATGGGAAATAACAGATACAAATCTCATAAAATGGATGTCATGTATTTGTTATCAATAATTATTACGTTAATTAAAAATTAGGCTGGTATTACAATGCCTAAATAATATGTTACTTGATCTAACACAAAAATATGAAAATAAGAGCTTTGTTTTAGTGCTAGATAAACTGAGAAAACATTGGCTAAAAACTTAGATAAAGTAACAAAGATGTTGTGATTAACTTGCATGACACTTGAACATTATATTGCACTAACAAACAAAGTATGGCTAAATAGATTATCAAAAAATGCAATTGCAACTTGAAAAATATTTTCAAAATCACATTAAAGTGATTGCATTAGAAATAAAATCATAGGTTTTAGAAGAAATTGAGGAATGGATTGTTATAAGTTTGTAGGGCTTTTTTCATACATCTAGTTATTTTGTTGCATGTGTGAGCTTCATTTCAACATTTAGTTATACAATTTGCTACAACATGTAATATAGATATAAACATTTAGAATAATATTGTATGAAAACAAAATAAAGAGACATATGACCTACCTATGATTTTGCATCCAAGGGTGAAGAAAAGTTTTCAAAAAAACCCCTCTAAGAGATCTCTTAGGGCCCTATCGTCTAACCAGGTTTTTAAACAAGTACACCAAAAATTCTTTGGTAAGTGTTTTTTTTATTGGCAAAAAGAGATGCTCAGAACATCCAAATAGGTAAAGATATTATGTTTATAGAGTAATTTAGTTTCATGATTTGAAAATTAAAACTAGAAAACATGAAGTAGTTGTAGAATTAGAATCTTAGTTTTGTTATGTCATCTTTAGTATTTCAATCATTTATTTATAGAATGAGTTGCATGTCAAATTTTTGGCACATGTAACAATTACAGAAATACTACTAGTTATATAGGCTTTAGGGCTTGCCAGGGTTTATTTAATTATTGAATCAGGAATGATCCTGTATTCTATGCAAATAGGAGGTATGATTTCCACTATGCTAAATTCAATTACTATCAATATTGCATCACAATATCCATGATCATAAAAAAAATTTAGGAGCAATAGCAAAATGAGAAATGTGAATTTCTTTTCCTAGATTGATTTTTTGTTCATGCATTTAGATAAAGTTTTTGGGTATATTTAGTGTAATAGTGATTTTGCCATTGACATCTGTTAAATTTACCCATAGTAATTACTTGTTCTATTCTTTTTTCAACATTATCTTGTATGTGACAAGCACATATCCTTCAAAGAAGTCTCTTATCTTAAATCTATTAAGACAATTGATCAATAACAAAGCATAGGAGATTGGTGTTTTATTATAATAAAAACAAATGAAATATAAATGCATATAATTATTAAATGAAATAAAATTCAAAAAAAAAATAAAAAAATTGTCAATGTTTACATTTTTTTTTTATTTTTTTGTGTTATTTGATTATTGTTGAGACTTTTAGTTGTCTTCTTGATGTTAACTACACCAATATGAGGAAGCAAGTAGAAAATTTGGAACAATAAGATGTCTAGATACATGAGTTTATTTTCATTATATGCAAAACACATACAATAAATGTTTAAAATCACCATAATATGATAATAATTTATTTAAATTTTTTTTGACTTGTTTGAAAAAGATTTCTTACATTGTCCTCTAACCAAGTTTTTAAACAAGTACATCAGAATTTTTTTGGTAAGTGTTTTTTTTTTTAATTTCTAAAAAGAGATAATTAGAACTTACAAATAGGTAAATCTATTATGTTTAGAGATAATTTATTTTCATGATTTGAAAATGCACATTAAAAAACATGAAGTATTTGTGGAAGTAGAAGTTTACTTTTGGTGTTTCATCTTTAGTATTTCCATCTTTTATTTCTAGAATGAGTTGCATAGCATATTTTTAACAAATGTAAAAATACTACCAGTTTCATAGGCTTCAGGTCTTGTTAGGATTTGGCTAATTATTTAATCAAGAATGAACATATATTCTTTGTAGATATGAGGTATGATTTCCAGTATGTTGAATTCATTTACTATCAATATTGCATCACAATCTCCACAATCATAAAAAGTTTTTGGAGCAATAACAAAATGAGAAATGTGAATTGATTTTCTTGGATCAATTTTTTTTCATGCATTTAAATGAATTTTGCTAAATTTAGTGTAATATTCATTTTCCCATTAATGTTTGTTAGATTTACATGTAGTAATTACATATTTTGTTCTCTTTGTAACATTGTCATGTATGTGACAAACACATCTCCTTCAAAGAATTATCCTATTTTATAACTATTAAGACCATAAATTGATACCAAAGTGGGGGAGATTGGTGTTTTATTGTAATAAAACAAGTGAAATGTAAATGCATATAATTATCAAATGACATAAAATTTGAAATTTTTTATAATTTTGTCAATGCTTATGTTTTTCCTATTTTTTGTGTTATTTGATTATTGTCGGGACTTTCAATTTCTCATTCATGTTATCTATAATAATATGAAGAAGAAATTATAAAATTTAGAAGAATAATATGTCCAAATACATGAGTAAATTTTTTTTATATGCAAAACACATACAAACAATGTTTAAAAGCACCTTGCTATGACAATCCTTTATTTTTTTATCGAGTTGTTTCATATGCATGTCACATAAGGCCAAGTACGTAATATCATGAACACTCCAATAACAATATAGTACAAAGACATATTATTTTTTTATTTAAACATTTGACCATATGTGATTGATAATGGGTCTTGACAATGTATTTTGATTTTCAAGTAAAAAATGCATATTACAGGATTCCATATACTGTTCAAGCATCCATGAATTTTTATATTACTTTCTAATATCAATATTGAAATCACTTATAATAGATGTGCATTGTACTCTACTTAAATTTTCTGATATGTGATTGATAACAAAATGGATATTTGAGATATTTACACTTGGCACTGCATACATGTTGGCAATTTCAATCACATGCATATTTCTAATGATAATTTCCATTATTGCCTTAAAATTATTTGTTTCTATTTAATAGTCTAAAATATGCATGTGTTTTTTATTCAAATCATAACTCCATGAACATGAAACATTAAAATATAGTAAAAATGTTGTAGTAAGTAATCAAATACATTGTTTTCAATGTGTGTCTCTTACAAGCACAATATGTTAGATTGCATCATGTCATAATCATTGAGGATGTCTTGCATATGTGTTAGTAAGCTTCTTGTGTTCACTGATGAAATAACTGTGTGGTAATTTATATTCAACCTATTCACTTTTTTTTTCCAATTGCCATTTCAAATGTGCCCATAGTCAAGATATTTATGTTGCTATGTTTTATTTGACCTTGAAATTTCCCATTGTCAATGGAGCCAATAAATACAATGAATAAATTTATTTCACATAGGATAATGTTTTGTATGCTAATCCATATTGTTTGACTCTAGTAGGGTTGAATGCAAGGCCAATGACTTTGAGACCTTGAGATCTATGTATTGTGCAAGCATATGCTAATTATGATAGAAATTATTTGTGTGAAATTGTTACATGTGTTATGTATAGACTTTTCAACGTGCAAGATTATAGTCCAATCCTTTTGACAAGATACATGATATAGGTGAGCCAACTTTGCACATTGTTGACATCCAATACAAAGATAATTAAATTTAATCCACACTACATCTATATCATTATCAACAATATATGCTTCGAATGTTTTATCTAATGTTTTAACTAGGTCATCTTCAATGTCATAATTTCCATCATATATTTCAACCAACATAATAGGCTTCAATACAATAACATGAAAAACATTACCGATCGGTGACATGGTTGTTTATCTTCATATGTAGTTTCCCATTCATCAATTTCATGAATAGTGATAGTATTTCCTAGTACAATAGATAACATTCGATCATTATGTTTATTAACATTGGAATTCTTGTAAAAAAGATAGGGAATTGTGGGTTATTAGGTGAAAATCATAAATAATTTTGATTCATATACTCTATGTCATTGTATGTTTGTGATGTTGTTCATAGATGGTTAATAACATATATAAATTTATGCTCATAGAAAAAAGGATCTACGCCCTATTCTTCACGAAGGCCTAATCCTGCTTATTGAATGTTATTGCAAGAATAGGGCACTGGTTAAGTATCCCAAATAGGGGAAAAGTAAGTTGCCAGGGAATAAAAAGAAAGAAAGTGTAATCAGAAGAGGTAAAATTAAGACCCCTAGTCCTAATAAATAGATTGCAGATGAAGAAAGGGGTCGGGAGAGACTTGAAGAACCCGAGGAGGAAAAATCGGAGGATGAAGATGGAACAGAGAGTTGGGAAACCAACTCTAGCAATGATGAAGAAGGATCGGAGGAAATTGAAAAAGATAAAGTCAATACTGAGGAGGAATCTATTACCAGAACAGAAGAGTTGGAGGAAAACCAGAAAGTGGCGAAGGAAGACACTGTCCAGGAAGATCCTGGTGAGGACCCAACTTCTAAGAAAGAAAAGGAAATATCTGTCCAAGAAGATATTCAAAATGTGGAGATGGAAATTGAAGAAGGAATCAATGAGTGGGAACAAAAGAGCAAAGATGACTTTTTTGAAGAAGAAAGGAATAGCCCGAATAAAAAATCTGAGGATTGGAGAGGAAAGATTCAGAATGATGAAATTAACACTCCTATGACTTGGGTTAATAGTAAAGCTGAGTCTTCTTCCCAATTAGATTCCTGGCTGTGTAGGGAGATCATTGAACTCAAGAAAAAAGCAGAAACGTTGGAAGAGTCTCTGAAAGCTGCTTGGAACAAAGTAAACAGCATGGAAATTCAGCTAAGCGAGATCCCTGTGAAGCTCAAAGCTTACGAAATCAATCTTCGGGAGTTAATAAAGGATAACAGAAAGAAAATGGATGAAGTAACGTCTAACATTTGTGCAGCAGCTATCAATATAGGTAAACGAGCCAATGAGGAGACCAAAGCACTAGAGGGTCCCAGCAAAAGGACAAGGCAAAGTTCCAGAAAGAAAGATACACAAAAAGGAGCTTTACTGGAGGCTACCACACAGGAAACTGCTTTGAAAGAAGAAGCCATGAACTTGATTCTAGAACTGGATGAATAATTTGGTCCTTCTTGGTGGTATAGAAACTAGTACAGTTCTTTGTTTTTCGCTTGTTAGCTTTTGTTTGTTGTTTTTCCAGACTTTTGTATCTGGGTTTTGATCGGATGTATCTCTGGTGGTTTCAGGACCATTCAAAACCTATTTTTGCTACTTCTCTGTAGTGTTTTTTAGGCGTTGCCTATGGGCGTTGTTGTTTTTTATGTTTTTTGCTCTTTGTTAAAGGGTTTTGGGGCCCCTTCAAAACCTGATTTTACCTCTAATCTAAAACATATATAAATTTAATTTCACTTTGACACATTATTATTTAAAATTCATAGTTTTTTAATGAGTTTTTTAGAATCCATATGGGATAATTTCATCATTTAGTTTTAGATATTTTAAGACCAGAGAATTATTTATAGGTTGTAATTAAAAAAAATATCCATAAAAAACATATCTAGATTTACAAAATACATTATAGGAATATGAATTTTATATTTTATCCTTTTGTCTATTGAATATAAGAAGCATGACCCTAAAAATGATATTTCATCGATAAATAGAAGACACAATTGGTTATAGTACTTTGATAATGTGTCTAGTTTCTCAGAGGTAAGTGGAATGAGGTACTTTGATTTGTTAAAAGGTAGAAGAAATGTATAATGCAATGTTATTCCTCCTGCATTATATGATGAATTTCCATTGTATGCCAATATTAGGCCCTTTAGCTTAAGCATGTCACTGTCAATGAAATTATTATATAATCAGTGTGGCATTTTGTATATCAATTTTGTAGTGTATGTTTTTCCTATTCCAACACCACCAGTTAAAAAAAATTAAATTAGTTTTGTTAGATATTTTCATTTTTTTCATTTATATATCTTTTACAATTGCCCATTGTTCTTTATTCAAGGATCTTCCTTTTTTGTAATAGTCATAATTATCAAATATGAATGGAAATTTGCCTATTTCAAAAGATTATGGATTGTTTTTCTAAACCACATATTTGAATAAATGAATATCACATTTCAAATCATAGTTTTCATGGTTAGAAATATTATTTTCATTTTATGTATTGAACATGTCAACATTGTCATCATCAAATTTAGTTTTGTCAAAAATCCATTCTATGTCACCCTAAATTAAGTTTATGCCATGAGTAAATTTGGCTTGATTTTTTTCTATCTTTTTCATGAAATGCATATGTAGAAATCCACATATCGAAACCATGTTTTAAATTGTTTTCATTTTCTCTAAAAGGGATATATATAATAATATTTTTTTACCTTCACTGATTTTCAAGGTTAAGATGCTTATTGTACTTGATATATTGAATAACATGTGAATTATGTTGTAGCCATTTTTTCCCCATTATTATGGTTTTTAGAGACATATTTAGTAAGGTAAATGCTTGCTAATTTTTTTGGTCATTGAACATGGTAATCTATTAAATATTTTCATATTACGTATCTTGATTTATCGGCTTCATGTATCCAAAAGTTTTGGAGGTTTTAGAATGAAAGTGTGTTCATCTGAAGGACTTGTATTTATGAATATGCATATCCTAAAATAACTATTCAATGGCAATGACAAAGTTATATAAATAGTTTGTTGAGAAGACATTTGTTGTCTATTAAGAAATGTATTTCTAATATTTTGTATCATTTGAATGACATCTATATTTTTAGCTTGATTATCTTTGTGGATTCATTGACATTATTTTTTTAATGACACATCAACTTTTATCATATATGATGTCCAATAAGATGCTACAATAAAAGCATTAAGTAAAAATTAGGCATCTTTGTTTGCTTTGTACAAATGTGGCATTTCTTTACAAATTTTATGTCTGTTGCAATAAAATTATTGGTTGTTTGAACGTGCTTTTAATTACTTGTATATATTCACTTTCACTAATCTATAATTCCACTTAAAACATGTTAAATGTTATTGAATGATCATAACATATGTTCTCCAAATTATTGTAGATATGTATTGAGTGTTTGATAACCAAGTCATCTTTTTTTGAACATGGTTCAAGGATAGTTGTTTTCCACATTAGAGGAATAGGGAAGTTGCATCGATAGTGTGCCTTTATTTTCAACTTCTAGTATGATGATGTTCATGTAATATGGATATGTTTGAATCAAGAATAATTTTATCATAAGTTATATAGTTATCAATAAATCTTGTAATATCAAAAAATTTAGCCTTCCATTAAATTGGTGCAGATTTAATCCATAGCATAAAATGTGTGTGTTGACTTCCTCAATTTTGAAATTTTGTAACCAAAAAAAGATATTGAAAGTGTCCAAAGAAATAATGATCTTTCTATATAGTTTTTAGCATTACCTTAATTCTATGTGTATAGTATCATGTACATGTGACAAGATCTTTTGAAATAAGGTAAATATGGTCAATCGTATCAATGTGATATATTTTTTGTTTGTTGTTGTTTTTCATGTCTGTTGTGCAATTATGCATTTATAAGTAGTTGCCATAGATGTTCAACACTAGAGAATGTAACAATAAAATTCAATGGCATTAATTGGTGTATCATCACAAATATTTTTTTCCATAGTTTTTGTAAATAATCTACCGATATCTATATTTTTTTGAATTGAATATACCCAATATCATATTTTAATAGTTTTTATAAGTTTGGTTTGTACTTTATGTATTTTCCTACAATATGTCTGTTGACGTAGAAGATTGCACCCTTGGTAGGAGGCCGAGCTCCTGCCTTCTTCTCACAACTATGGAAACTCCCCTCTTGCCTGTGGGACAGTGAAGCTGGAGGGGAGAGTCTCTAGGTAAGGGCTAGTCCCTTTGATGCATCATATTTGTTCTAGCTAGTGTTAATATATATATATATATGTGTGTGTGTGTGTGTGTGTGTGTATATATATATATATATATATATGTATGTATATATATATATGTATATATATATGTGTATATATATATATATATATATAATAGGGGGGATGAAAAGGGAGAAAGATTGTAGGAAAACAAATCTACTCTAAGGAGGTGATGCACCAAATGTTGGTGTTGAACCTGTGAAAGCATCAAGAAACAATGACTAAACACAAACTAACACTCAAGACATACACATAAATGTCTATCCAAGATAGAGGTAAAAAATGTGTTTATTGATTCAGGTGAAATTTTGCCAGGGCTATGCCTTAGAAATGTGGAAGATCCTTTCTCAAAATGACAAGTAATCAATATATAGGAAAAGAAAGGAGGCCTTTTGGTGCCCCTTTTACAAGTGACCCATGTGCCTTACGATCATTGGGAAGAGCAGGCTGCTTAAAAATAAATGTTGTGTCGGCCTTGGCTTTGACTTCAGGCATTTTTTGGCATGGCCATGCTATTTCCTCATTAACCGAGGCTACTTCTTGAAGGAATCTATGCAGTTTGTCTACTCATAAATATGAAATGAAGAAGGTCACACAGTTGGCCATTCACGTCTTTTAATGGTCAATTTGTAGCCACCATTTCACTTGCTGGAGTCACTTCTCAAATCGGCACTTCCCTTCGCCACTTGGACTATCTGCCTACTCTATGCTTGGAACTTTGTCTTTTCCCTATCTTTTTTATTCTGGCTCCTTTGGTCCTCGGGGGCGATCTTCTAGTAGGTCACTACATTTTTGGCCTCCTTTCATGGTTGGCATCCCTTTAGTTTGAAAGCAAATGGCTATTTCACTATATGAAATTTGATGTTCACATGGCCGTCAACACTTTGAAAACCAACAACTAATTTGCTTCCTTATATTTGACAGATTTTGGGATGTCATCGTCCTCGAAAAAATTTTGTCAGGTCCTTTTCGCGATCCCTTTTTGCTTGAAGTCCCTTCTTAGCACCCTCTTGAGGGGAAGGTGACCCTTCGGTCTTTGGAAAGTGCCTCTTTATTTTGGCTGAGAGTCACCTGCAAGGGCACCTACCCTTCGGGGTCCTTCGATGGGTTGTTGTGTTCTTCCATATCATTTCTTAGGTTTTCACAGACTTTTGGTCCTGCAAACATTTTATCACAGACTTTTGGTCCTGCAGACATTTTCTCACAGACTTTTGTCTGCGAACATTTTCCCGTAGACTTTTGTTTGCAGACATTTTGCTTCAGCCCCGGCCTTTGATTTCAACTGTGGCTCTTCCATGAATTCCTTCAGGCTTTTTGTCTAAAGGAATTCCTTCAAACAAAAAGTCTGAAGGAATTTAGGCTTTGCCTTAATCAAAATTATGAAAGTTAAAACATCATTTTTTGTGATCCCTTTAAAGTTTTGTGTGCCAATGAACTTGTCAATGAGTCAACTGATTGAACTAGGCCAATTGAACCAAGGCCGATGAACCAAGTGGTTTATTGAATTAGGTGCTGAACCAATGTGTTGAACCAAGACGAAGAACCATGGCATTAAACTTGTGCAACTTGAAATTGGCTGGCCTCAAATAAAAAGGGAAGAAGGGGACCAATTTTGGCCTATTGAGCAAAATGGTCAACAAATTGGTGACTCCCAGGGGAAGCATGCCTGTTATGCTTAAAGACAAGTTGCCTTGTGGTCCATTGGGTACAGAGTTAGATGGTAACTTAAAAAACTAGCAATAGCTCTGATAAATCTAGAACCAGTCACACAGAATTACCTCCAAGGAAATGAAAACACACATAAAGCTAAGAAAACTACTACATGTGCAACAACACTTAGGAAAAATCGGGAAATAAAACAAGGGAAAATATATACAGATGAAAGGAGAATTAGTGGTAGTGCTTTAGATGTATCCCATTAACTAGGATATGTAGTTCTTCACCATCCAACCTGGAGAGTTGGAAGGCATTATGCTTCTTGCACTGAGTGATTATGTATGGGCCACTCCATAGGGCGTCAAATTTTGCATGCTTTCCAGGCTTAGCTCGATTTTTATCGCATTTTAAGACAATGTCTCCTTCAAATAAATATTTTGATGAATATTTCTTGTTGAAGTGTCTCTTTGTTTGCTATTGGAAGCTGGTCATAGAAGCCATAGCCCGGTCCCTAGTCTCTTGGAGCTCCATCAGCTCGCACAACCTAACCTCCATGCTACTTATTTCTTCTAATTGTAGCTAGTGAGTGAGGTCTAATACTGGAAATTCAAGTGAGATAGGAATCCTAGCTTCCCTTCCATATACGAGCGTATATGGAGAATTTTTGATTGCTCTCTTTGGAGTGATTCGATCGGCCCACAGAGCTATTTTTAGCTTGGCATGTCAAGTCCTCTGATTTTCTTCCATGGTCCTCTTGATGATCCTGATCAAATTTTTGTTAGTGGACTCAGCCAGCCCATTCCCCTATGGGTAAAAATTAGATGAAGTGCTGAGATATATACCATACCTCAGTGCCCATTCACTTGTTTTAGTTCCTAGAAAAGCCAAGGTGTTATTGGAGATTATGGTGGCTAGGACCCCAAATCTTATCACCAGGTCCTCATAAAACTCCAGGAACTCACTTTCATTTGACTCCTTTAGAGAAATAGCCTCTACCCACCTTGTGAAATAGTCTGTGGTGGTCAGGACCCACTTGTGTCCAACACAGAGGGAGGATTGATCATCCCTATGAAATCCAGGCCCCACTGCATGAATGGCTGCTCCACCTAAATAGGCTATAGAGGCATGGCAGCCAACTATTGTTTCCCATCGAAAAGTGCACACTTCTATCACTTTCTTACCTATGCATGGGTGTCCTTGAAAAGAGTAGGCCAAAAATAGCCAACTCTCATTATCCTTGCTGTAGTAGCTTTAGGAGTGAAATGACCACCTGTTGGCCCATCGTGGAACTCAGATAGTACTTTATCAACCTAGTTTGGATCAATGCATCTTAGAAGGACCCCAAAGAGATCCTTCCTAAACAATACTCCATCAACTAGAACATAAGGGAGAGACTAGAGCCTAAAGTACCTCCTTTCAATCTTATCAAGACTCTACAAGCACTCACTAGTGAGAAGGAAATACCTCAGGTCCGATGTCCAGTCTTTTATGATAGCTAGTTCTTCTGTCGTAACTGCATCATGAATTAGTAAGTTGTCTTCCCATTTTTGCTTGAAGTCTATAGCAAGGTGTTTACACAAGCCTCTTCCCCTTACTAGCTTGGTGATCTTGATGTTTACATCATACTCCATCACCTTGGTGATCCACCCCGCTCTCTTCTCATTTAGGTCTTGATTGGTCAAGAAATCCTTGATGCCAGGATGTGGAACCATGAGGTGAATCCTTCTGTTAGACAACATATGCCTGAATTTCTTTAGGCTCCACACTACTGCCAAGACTTGCTTCTCTACATACATGTATTTGACTTCAAAATCCTCTAACCCTTGGCTAAAAAATGCAAGTGGTTACTCAAGGTCATCACCATTCACTTGGGTAAGCATGGTGGAGATCACCTCTTCATTGCTAAAAGTGTAGAGGTTGAAGTATTTGTTGAAGTCAAGGCTAATCAAAGTAGGAGCTTGGGTTATGGCCTACTTGATGGCTCTAAATCTATCCTTCCTTTGTGTTGTCCACTTGAACTCCTCACCCTTCCTCAACATAGAGGTCAGTGGCTTGACTGTCTTTGTGAAATTCAAAATGAATCTCTGAATAAAATTTATCCTGCCAAAGAAACTCTATAGGCCTTTCTTGTGTTTAGGTAGGGACATCTCCAAGATAGAATGAACTCTCTCAGGGTCAATGGATAAGCCTTCCTTGGACATGATGTGGCCAAGGAGTTTCCCCTCGTGAAAAGAAAACACACATTTATTTGGGTTAAGAGAGATGCCAAACTCCTTACACCTTTCAAAAATCTACCTAAGGTGTTTCATGTGTTGGCTCACTTCCTTGGAGAATACCGTCACATCATCGAGGTATACCAGCACATTATTGTTTATCAAGCCTCCAAAAGCCATGTCCATGGCTCACTAAAAGGTAGCACCAGCATTAGCCAGCGCGAGTGGCATCTTCTTGTAGGCAAATGTTCCCCATTTAGTAGTGAAGGTTGTTTTGTGCCGATCATAGCCTTGTACCAGAATCTGATTATACCCTAAATAACCATTGAGGAGGGAGAAATGTTCACTACTTGTTACCTTCTAAAGGATTCACTCCATGCTGGGGAGGGGGTAATGGTCTTTTAAAGAGACTTTATTAAGGTCTCTAAAATCGACACATAGCCTGATCTCCCCATTTTTCTTTCAAACAGGAACAAGATTGGCCAGCCAGGAGGAATGTTTTATTAGAAATATAATCTTAGACTCAATCAATTTGGCTAATTCCCTCTGCATGAGAGGCTCAATCATCAAGTTGACAGGTCTCTACTTTTGCATGACTGGTTTGGTGCCTTATTCTAATTTAATGGTGTGATGGGTGAGTCTTGGGTCAAAGCCCTTCAAATCACTGTAATCCCATGTAAAAACATCGGTAAACTCCTAACACAACAAAATGAAATCCTGCCTTTCTTGAACTGTGTAGACTTTTTGAAGTGCAAGTAGCTTGTCCTTGAAGATCTCAACCCTTTCATAATTATTCTCCTTAGTTGTGATGCATGCCTTGTCATTTCTCAATTGGTCATCTCCATTAAAGATGCTCTCAAGAGTGACCAAACCTTTAGAGAGCTTATTTTTCTTCAATTGAACAATCTGGTTTCCATATTGCTATTGTAGCTTCGCCTGATTCTTTGATGCGAACTCAGCTTCTTCCTATAGGAAGAAAGCTATTTGCTAGTCATTTTTGAAAACTTGCCAGTTTGTAATGTTATCAGGGACAGAGGGCCAAACTACCACCTTCGGGTAGCGTGAAAAACAATCTCGACTTATCATCTTGGAAACATCAAACTGAGCACTAATTGTTGCTATCTTATCCACTTGTTTGCTTTACTCTCTAGGAATGGAGGCAATATTGAAAGCGAGGAAATCTTCCACCAAGTCCCAAACCCTATGCTTGTATGACTTTAGCAAGGAATTTTTGGTCAGATTCTAGCCTTTCACTTGATTTACAATCAACTCGCTATCTCCCAAAAATTTTAACTCCTTGATCCCTCTTTTTCTTTCCCATTCCAAACCATGGATAAGGGACTCATATTCTGCAACATTGCTTGTGAAATAAAATTGGAAATGGAAAGCTGAAAAGTATCTCTCCTTTGAAGGGGAGACTAACATCACCCCACCACTAGCTCCTAGCCTACTTTTAGAACCATCAAAGTACAACTGCCATAGACCTAGGTCCTCTTAGCTTGCCTTCATTATATTTGGTATGAAGGCACCCTCTTCATGCATGTAGTAGACTCCAAGGCCTGCCTCCTCTATGAACTTGTAAGGATCACGCTCGAAGTTATCATTTCCCCACTCATCCAAGAGTAGGTTTGTAACTCTTTTAAGAGTAGAGGACGGAGATTGGTCTGTCTGAGACTCTTTTGGGTTGATAATGGTGTAACTAACATTTGTTACCTCATGTGAATATGGTTCTAGATGGTCCTTGTAGAGTGGATCAGATTTGATCTTTACCTTGGTCCCATACATGGTTCTGAAAACCAGATAGGACCAATTCACTACTAGATAGTCACCTATCTTTGGTGTGAAGTCCATGGATAAGCAAATTGTGAAATAAGGAGGAACATCTGCCACTACTATATCATGGGGAATTGAGAAGGTTGGGCAAGCATGTAATGTCAAGCTTAAACCCTTCATTATCCCAACTATTTTTGTAGGTGTCCCATCCAGCTGTAGGACTCCCTTATTCATCTCTTCATATTTTAGTCTCATCTTGTCAGCTATGCACTTGGGCATTACTGAGGCACTAGCCCCACTTTCAATGATGTAGTTGTGCACCAAGAAATCCCCTATAACCAAGGACACATAGAAAGGGGGGATTTTCTCTTCCTTATTTACCTAACTTGAAGTGGAAGGTTATCCATTCATCATCAGGACATTATCGGTGCTCATTGGGACAGCTTGTCAATCTAGCTCATACAAATCCCTTTGTAGCATGTCCTTATGTCTTGGTAGAGACAATGAATCCCATAAAGAGATGTTCATATAAAGCTTCTTCATCTAGTCCACTATATTGACCTAGGGACTACCTCCTTTCAAGCTTTCTTTGGGGCTAATTCCAACCTGAGCTGCAGGCTGAGGGGCTAAAGGTACAAATGGCTATCTAAAGTTTGGGGCCTTTTGATTTGAGTGTGATGGAGAAGGTGCTACTACCACTTGGATGGTATCCTGGGCTTCTCCCATTGCTTTTCTCTTAAATCTTGTGTTGTCTGTAACACAATCAGCCTAATTGTCTACAGTGCCAACATAATTCCTTGAATAAAATTCCCCTTTTAGATGATTCATGAGGGTAGAATTAGGTTGGGCCTGATTGCTACTCGTGCTGGGTTGCATTGGAACTTCAAAGACCTGGGAATGAGTGGCTGCCTAATTGTCTGCATCCTAGAAATAACCCATCATTTCATTTGTATAAATAGCCTATTCCTGACCATATCCTATGGTTGAACAACTTGGTTGTTCCTGTACTAGGTTGTTCTGAACGGGCACCATGACCTTAGATGATGAAGGGGGGCCTGGGTTGTAGCCATGAAATGGTTTGGTCTAAGTGAGCTGACCCTGTCCTTGATTATAGTTTTGGAAAGGGGGTCTAGGGGCTTAACCATAATGTTGGTATCCCTGATTCGGTCTATTACTTTGAGCTTGCTGCCTTTTAAGAGCTACAAGTTTGTTTGACATGCTCTGCAACAGGCTCTTAACTTCATGAAGCTCATTAGATGGAATAGTAGTTGGTTTCTCTATGCTAGGTAGAGGAGCTAATGTGGGAGCAACGGCCTGAATTGGAGGTAGAATTTTTGGGAAAAGTGGCATGTGAGGTCTAGGGGCTATTTTTCTAGCCTATACTAAGTAATTTTTTAGATGCTATGGCTATGCCATAAGTAGTAGGCAGTATATGCCCTCTTATGGATTGTATCATTACTGAAATATCACTGTTCAATGCCTTTAAATAATATAGGAAATCATAGCTGGGAGTCGGTCTTACCAGAATGGGGATTCTATCCCAAGTCTTTTGAAATCACGTGTTGAAATCTTGCTTATATTCATGTGGAGCTCTCTTTATGGTCGTCAATTGCTCAGAAAGCGAGAGGTCATTGCTCTTTTTGCCAAAATGATCTGTCAAATGGGTACCCAATTCATTCCAAGAATGGATTGAATTTATAGGCAAGGTCCTATACCAGTCAAGAGCCTTGCCTTTGAGAGACAATGCTAGCAATCTAATGGTGATATTTTCCTTTGTGACATTGTGAATATTGCAGAGGTTAGCAATATTCCTAATGTGATTGACGACTGTAATGGGCCCCTCTCGATCAAAAGAAGGCACATTTTTTAGGGTTATTCTTGGGATTGGATCATAACGTGGGAGGTTCAAGGGGCTCTGACCACGAAAAGCCACAAAGGGCAATGCCATAGCTGGGATGGGATGTAACTGTGGCTTTGCTACGTATGTGTCCCTTACAACAAGTCTAGGAGGGTGGTTTGTTGAATAAGGAAAGGTCTTCTCAAACCTTAGTCTTTTTGCTGAGTTTAAAGGCAACTCAACGAAATCAAAGGGAATCCCTTTAGAAGCAGACCATGTGGTGACTTTAGGCATAAAAAGTTCAAAAAATTGGTCTTTAATTGGAAAACTGAAGCTCTTACCAGTGGAGTCGCCAGATGTTAGAAATATTTGATTTGCTGTAATAGGACTAGAATCAATCCTAAAATCTTACTGAGTTGTAAAAACTGTGTCCCACCGGGCGTGCCAAAACTGTTGACGCAAAAGATTGCACCCTTGGCAGGAGGCCGAGCTCCTGCCTTCTTCTTGCAACTAGGGAAAGTTCCCTCTCACCTATGGGATAGTGAAGCTGGAGGGGAGGGTCTCTAAGTAAGGGCTAGCTCCCTTTAATGCATCATATTTGTTCCAGCCAATGTTAACATATATATATATATATATATATATATATATATATATATATATATATATATAATGTATGTATATATATAATGGGGGGGGATAAAAAGGGAGAAAGATTGCAGGAAAACAAATCTACTCTAAGGAGGTGATGCACCAAAATAAATTGACCTTCTCACATTCACACTTAAAATCAGACAAATGCATACATACACTTCAGACTTGGCAGAAGGACCAGGCTGCAAGAAACTTGGTAGGGAGGCTTTAATAGAAAATATAGAAGACAGAGATTCACCAAGGTGCTATGAAATGCACACTATGAGTAATTTTTTCTATTTTTGCACTTCCAAATATAGTTCTCCTTGTCAGTTGCAGAAATGGCACCTTGTAGACAACAGATATGTTGGTGTTGAACCTGTGAAAGCATCAATAAACAATAACTAAACACAAACTAACACTCAAGACATACATAGAAATGTCTATCCAAGATAGAGGTAAAAAATGTGTTTATTTATTTAGGTGAAATTTTGCCAGGGCTACGCCTTACAAATGTGGAAGATCCTTTCTCAAAATGACAAGTCCTTAATATATAGGAAAAGAAAGGAGGCCTTTCGGTTCCCCTTTTACAAGTGACCCATGTGCCTTATAAGCATTGGGAAGAGTACGCTGCTTAAAATTAAATGTTGTGTCAGCCCTAGCTTTGACTTTAGGCATTTTTTGGCATGGCCGCATTGTTTCCTCATTAACCAAGGCCGATTCTTGAAGGCATCTACGTAGTTTGTCTGCTCATAAATATGAAATTAAGAAAAAGGGTCACACGGTTGGCCATTCACATCTTCTAGTGGTCAATTTATAGCCACTGTTTCACCTGCTAGAGTCACTTCTTGAATCGATGCTTCCCTTCACCACTTGGATTATCTGCCTACTTTATGCTTGGCACTTTGTCTGTTCCCTATCTTGTCTATTCTGGCTCTTTCGGCCCTCAGGGGAAATCTTCTGGTGAGTCGCTGAATTGTTGGCCTCCTTTCATGGTTTCCATCCCTTTAGTTTGAAATCAAATGGCTATTTCACTATATGAAATTTGATGTTCACGCGGCTGTCATCACTTTGAAAACCAATGGATAATTTGCTTCCTTATATTTGATGACTTTTGGGACGTCATCATCATAAAAAAAAGTCTATCCGGTCCTTTTCATGAGCCCTTTTTTCTTGAAGTCACTTCTTAACACCCTCCCAAAGGGAAGGTGAACCTTCGACCTTTGGAAAGTGCCTCTTTATTTTGGCTGAGAGTCACCTTCAAGGGCACTTGCCCTTCGGGGTCCTTCAGCGGGTCATTGTGTTCTTCCAGATCATTTCCTAGGTTTTTGCAGACTTTTGGTCCTACGGACATTTTCCCATGGACTTTTGGTTGGTCCCACAGACATTTTCCTATGGACTTTTGTCCATGGACATTTTCCCGCAGACTTTTATCCGCAGACATTTTACCCCGGCCCCGGCCTTTGCTTTAAAATGTGGCTCTTCCCTAAATTCCTTCAGGCTTTTTGTTTGAAGGAATTCCTTCAAACAAAAAGTTTGAAGGAATTTGGGCTTTGCCTTAATCAAAATTCTGAAAGTTAAAACGTCCTTTTTTGTGATCCCTTTGAAGTTTTGCACACCGATGAACTTGCCAATGATCCGACTAATTGAACTAGGCCGATTGAACCAAGGCTGATGAACCAAGTGGTCTATTGAACTAGGTGTTGAACCAATGTGTTGAACCAAGCCGAAGAAACATGGCATTAAACTTGTGCAACCTAAAATTGACTGGCCTCAAATATCAAGGCCAGAAGGGGACCAATTTTGGCCTGTTGAGAAAAATGGTCAACAATGTCTTCCCTTGAGTTTACCTTTTCTAATTCTCACCCACATTATTATAGGCACCTACTCAATTATAATTTTCATTGTCTTAAAAAATATATTTGTAATATGATATGTAAATTCACGATCTTTATGTTGAAATTCCCATTGAGAATTTTTTCATGTATGAAAATCTACTTGTAATTATTTTATCATGTGTGTCACTATAAAAAAGTATTGGGAAGTTACTTTCATTAGCATACTTGTCTTTGAGAATTCCAAGTGGTTGTTAGTATTATGTTGGTGCAATTTGGATGATTTTATCTTGTAAGTCATGAAGGCACATTGATTCTTTGAATCCATGTGCCATATTCAAAGTGGTGATGCATTCTTGATCCTCATCACTTGTTTCAATTTATTATGAAGTTCCAATGATGTCTAGATATAAATTGTCATTAACGTGTAATGATTTTTTCCAATCTCTTGTAATTTTGACATTTTCAAATAGATATAATTTTCCTTACATAATTAATTTATATCATGCATGATAATATTTGGAAGAACCCTCTTTTTCTGGTATGCGTTCTTGTATTCCAAATTTATTTTTATCTCAATGGAAATAGTATACGATTCATCAACCAAACACATCATACATTATGTTAATGGCATATGGAACATTGATAATGACACCTATTAGTATGATTTGATGTTTTTTTATGTCTCAATGATCTAATCTATCTAAATGAAATCCCCAATGAAACAAGGCACTCTTCCAAATCTATTAGCATTTAAACATATGCCAAATGTTCATTTTATAAGGAAATAAACATCCTAAAGTGCAAGTAATAAAAATATAGAATTAAAACAAGCTAAAATAAAACATAAAACAAGAGAGCAAACCACAACACTAGATATATGTGGAGAACCCTTGCTAAACCAACAAGGTAAAAACCAAAGGGAAAAGGTAGCACCAAAATTTAATATATCAACAAATTTATCTCTACAACAATATCCTCCCACCAAATTCTATCTACTGCTAACACCAAGAACTTAGGTGAACCAAGCATACAACCATGCCTTCCAAGTTCTAACCTCCTAGCTGCAACAGACAACTCCACATGATGCTAAAACACCATAGTATCAACCTCATCCATGGATCCATCTCATGTACCTAGGTGAGAAAATAAAATCCTACATATCATGCTCCAATGTGTAACCTGTATTTTATACTTACAACCCAAACATCTAGGTGAGTAAGGCATGCAAGCCTTTCCAACTCTAATGTCTAACTATGGATCCAAAAATGGAGAGCCTCCAAGGGCTCTTCCATGATCCACTAAATGGATAAAAACTCCAAGGAAAAAGATAATTCATACTTATGTATTTTACAATAAATAATGGAGAGAGAGAACGGAGAGTGTGAACAAGGGTCATGAATAGTAAATTCCAATGCCATACCTTACTTTTCATTGGATAGTGCTAAGGAGAGGAGTCATAATGTAAAATCCAAATTTCAAAAAAGCATATTGGAATTCATTAAGTGGCAACCCACACTTTCCATGTGTATGTGATTTGGTTCAAAAGATTCCCTAATCAAGAATAATGTTTGTCCCCACTACCCCACATGCCATTAAGAGATTCTAATCTCTTTTTTGACTTCCTTTATGTTGCCACATGTGCTAAGGGACAAAATGCATCCCACATACCCATGTGCATGATCTAAGGGTTAAATATGCCCTCAATCCACTCAATGACTTCCAATAAGGAAGTCCCGCACTCACATGGAAAAGATAATGATTAAATCATCTTCCTTTTGACTTACAAATGCTCCCACATGTGATTTTCCAAAAGTAAACTCATGTGCTTGAGAAAATGGTACCCATTTTTTCTCTCCACCTTTCCACCATGAAATATGGCTTTTGTGGGTCATGCCATGTCACCTTGGAGCCACCACTTAGGACCCCACCATGGGCCCACATCTTGGGACCCACTCATGGGCCCCACTACCACATCACTTGCATGCCATGTTACTTTCATGCCATGTCATTGGACACCCACATGCCAACTCACCTACATGCCATGTCATTATGAATAGTGCCCATGAATAGTACTCTTTAATTGTAATCTATGAATAATGACCTATAAACAGTGGCTTCACACCTAATAATCTCCCATTTAATCTATATTCATAGTAATTTTAACCACCTATGTCTTCATGCCAACCTTTTTCCATACAACTACTTACCAACTTTCATCATGCCCATTACTTCTCATACACAATCCTAGAACAAGTTTTATGCACTACACAAATTCTCTATCCTGATGGATTTTTCAATGTCTACATGCCTACTACAAATTTACAACAACTGAAGTGACTCCCACTTCACCATAGACCCGATCCTCTATCTAGGATCCCACCATGAACCTCTCATAACTCCCATTGCTAGGAAGTATCTAGTTTAGTACACCATGGCTCTCATGAGGCTCCTCCTACTCCTGATGGATATGATACACAAGAAAACCATATTATCCTCCTCTACTCTAGGACACACTAGAAAACATCTTCAAAATACCATATGAAGTGGGATACTTCATTTCTTTTCCCATCCATTGTGTATCTCCATCTTGATTTGCTCATCTAACCACCTTTATCACATCCTAACAACCCAAGCCATTACACCATGATCATGTTTTGGTTTGTAACCAACATGAAATAACACATAGTAGTAACATTGCTAAAATTTGGATCTCTATAAAGGTTTCACTATACTCCATCCACACATCTGATGGAACCCATACAGTTTTCAAACTACACACTAGAAATTATGCCTCATCCACATAGCCCTCCTAGTTATTCCTATCTCATCATGAGACCACCATATAGAAATGATGTCAGAAATACATTCCATTACTCCAACTCCTAAACAAAAAGTGCACGCGACACTCATAATAGTAGCCTACACTTGGAGAGAAGAATGCACATAAGTCAACACCTAACTTCTACATGTAGTAAATAGCTACCCACCATGATCACCATCATACCCATATAGTTCTTGGGAAGTCATCACATTACTCAGTGCATCACAACACCTACCAAGTTTTTGAGGCCATAATTAAATTGCATCCTTCTATACTATGTGTCAATCCAACTCATGTGTAGAGTTACTCCATGCATCAGTCTACCTGGTTACTCACACCATAAATACTGAGCACTTCACTCAGTGCATATCTGAGATCTAAAAGATCCAACACTGGCCCTTTTCTTCCATGGAACCTTAGGTCTCAACTTGTTCTCCTTTATCCATCAACTACTTTAGGTACAAAATCAGGTTTCTAGTACCTCTTTCTCTACATGGAATTTTGTTTGCATCATCTTAGCAAAAAACATGTGTTTAGTAGGATACCATATCATGCACCTCTTATCTATCTACAAACCACAACAATGTCATGCCTTGTCATCACCCTCCATATACACCAATGGAGATAAGATTTTTACTCAAACTATATGGTTACTTATTCAATAGGAACACTGTGTTGGTGTTGATCTATCTAGAAATGATTTTAAACTTATTTCCTTCATTCTCCATCTTCTACCAAAAGAGAACACCTACCATAAATGATTTTTCATTTTCTTCATATCTAGGTCTCTCCACCTATAACTCCAGCTTGTATAAAACTAACCAATTTACCATTCAAACTTTTTCATTTGCTTCATATCTAGGTCTCTCCACCTATAACTCCCACTTGCACAAAACCAACCAACCTAGATTCTGATACCACTTGTTAGGAAATAAACATCCTACAGTACAAGTAATAAAAAATGGAAATAAAAAAAGCTACAATAAAATATAAAATAGGAGAGCAAACCACAACACTAGATATACATGGAAAACCCTTATGAAACCAATAAGGGAAAACACATGGGAAAAAGGTAGCACTAGACTTCAACATATCAACAAATCTCTCTCTACAACAACATCCTCTCAATAGCTTATATCTAGTGCTAACACCAAGAACTCAAGTGAACCCAGCATACAACCATGCCTTCTAGGTTCCAACCTCCTAGCTGTAATAGTTAACTCCATATAATACTAAAAAACCATAACATCAACCTCCTCCATAGATCCATCTCATGTACCTAGGTGAGCAAAGAAAATCTTTCATATCATACTGCAGCTTGTAAACAATATTTGATGCTTATAACCAAAGCATCTAGGTGAGTAACGCATGGAAGCCTTTCCATATCTAACCTCTAACTATGGATCCAAAAATGGAAATCCTCCAAGGGCTCCTCCATGATGCACTAAATGGATTAAAACTCCAAGGATAAACATAATGCATACTTATGCATTTCACAACAAAGAATAGAGAGAGAGAGAAGGGAGAGTGTGAACAAGGGTTATGAATAGTAAAGTCCAATGCCATACTTTACTATTCATTGAATAGTGCTAAGGGGAGGAGTCATAATGTAAAGTCCAACTTTCAAACAGGCATATTGGACTTCATCAAGTGGTAACCCCCTCTTTACATGTGTATGTGTTTTGGGTAAAAAAATTCCCTAATCAAGAATAGTGTTTGTCCCCACTACCCCACATGTCATCAAGAGATTCCAATATCCTTTTTGACTTCCTTTATGCTCCCACTTGTGCCAAGGGACAAAATGCATCCTACATACCCATGTGCATGGTCCAAGGGTCAAATATGCCCTTAATCCACTCAATGACTTCCAACAAGGAAGTCCCACACTCACATGGCCAAGAGAATGATTAAATCCTTTTCCTTTTGACTCCCACATTCTCCCACATGTGCTTTTCCAAAACCAAACCCATGTGCTTGAGAAAATGGCACCCCATTTTCTCTCTCCACCTTTCCACCATGAAAGATGGCTTTTATATGTCATGTCATATCACCTTGGGGCCACCACTTGGGACCCCACCATGGGCCCACATCTTGGGACCCACCCATGGGCCCCACTACCACATCACCTTCCTACCACATCAATTTCATACCATGTTACTTTCATGCCACATCACTGCACACCTGCATGCCAAATCACGTGAATTCCATGTCACCATGAATAATGACTTGTGAATAGTGCCCATGAATAGTACTTGTGAATATTAATTCACACCCAAAAATATCCCACTTGATGTTATATGCATAGGAATTTGAAACACCTATGTCTTCATGCAAACCTTCTACCATAAAACCACCAACCAATTGTCATCATGCCCATTAATACTCATACACAAGCCCAAAATAAGTTTTATGCACTACAAAAATTATCTGCCCTAATGGATTTGTCAACATTTGCATGCCCACTACAAATTTAGAGCAATCAAAGTGACTCCCACTTCACCACAGACTTGATCCTCTATCTAGGATCCCACCATGAATAAATCACAACTCCCACTACCTGGAACTATCATATTTAGTACACCATGGCTCTCATAAGGCTCCTCCTACTCCTGATGGATATGATACATATGACAACCATATTATCATCCTATACTCTAGGACACAATAGAAGAAATCTTCAAAACACCATAAAAAGTGGGGTACTTCACTTCATTGATTTTCCCATCCATTGTGTATCTCCATCTTGGTTTGCTCCTCTAACCACCTTCATCACATCCTAGAAACCTAAGCCATTACACTATGATCATGTTTGGGTCTACAACCAAAATGCCATAAAACATAGTAGAAACCTCTGGTAAATTTTAGATCTCTATGAAGGTTTCACTATACTCTATTTGCACATCTGATAGAACCCATTCAATCTTCAAATTTCAAACCAAAAACTCCATCTCATCCACATAGCCCTCTTGGCTATTCTTGTCTCATCATGAGACCACAATGTAGAAATGATGTCAAAAATACATCCCACTGCTCTAACTCCTAAATAAAAAGTACACACTAGACTCATAATATTAGTCTACACCTAGAGATAAAAACCCACATAAGTCAACACCTAACTTCTACATGTATGAAATAGCTACCCACCATAATCACCATGGTACCCATATAGTTCTTAGGAAGTCATCGTACTACTCAGTGCATCACAACACCTACCAAGTTTTTGAGCCCACATTCAAACTACATCCTGCTATACTACATGTCAATCCAACTCATGTGTAAATTTACTCCATGCATTATTCTACCTAGTTACTCACACCATAACCATAGATCACTTCACTCAATGCATCTCTGAGCTCTGAAAGATCTAAAACCAACCTTCATCTTCCATGAAACCTTAGGATTCAACTTGTTCTTCTCTATCTATCAACTACTTTAGGTACAGAGTCAAGTTTTTGGTACAACCTCCTCTACATGTAATTCTGTTTGCATCATCTCAGCCAACAACATGTGCTCATTAGGATACCACATCATGCACCTCTTCTCTAGCTGAGAACCACAACAAGGTCATACCTTGTCATCACCCTCCATCTACACCAATGGAGACAAGTTTTTTCCTCAAACTATATGGTTGCTTATTTGATATGAATATTGTGTTGGTGTTGATCTATCCAAAAAATATTTTAAGCTTCTTTCCTTCATTCTCCATCTTCCACCAAGAGATAATATCTGCCATGAATTTTTTTTCATTTTCTTCATATCTAGTTCTCTCCACCTGTAGCTCCCACTTACACAAAACCAACCAACCTTCCATGCAAAATTTTTCATTCATTTCATATGTAGGTCTCTCCACATGTAGCTACCACTTACACAAAACCAACCAACCTAGGCTCTGATACCACTTGTTAAGAAATACACATCCTACAGTGCAAGTAATAAAAAAAAGGAATTAAAACAAGCTAAAATAAAACACAAAATAGGGGATCAAACCAAAACACTAGACATACATGAAAAACCCTTGCTAATCCAACAAGGGAAAAACCATGAGGAAAATGCATAACTAGATTTCAATATATCAACAAAGCTCTCTCTACAATAATATCTTCTTAGTAGCTTCTATCCAGTGCTAACACCAAAAACTCAAGTGAAGCAAGCATACAACCATGCCTTTTAGGTTTCAACCTCCTAGCTATAATAGACAATTCCACACAATGCCAAAACACCATAGCATCAACCTCCTCCATGGATCCATCTCATGAACCTAGGTGAGCAAAGAAAATCTTGCATATCATAATCCAACCTATAGCCTACATTTGATGATTATAAACCAAGCATCTAGGTGAGTAAGGCATGCAAGATTTTCCATCTCTAACCTATAACTATGGATCCAAAAATGGATATACTCCAAGGGCTCTTCCATGATCTACTAAATTTATAAAAACTCTAAGGAAAAACATAATGCATAGTTATGCATTTTAAATCAAAGAATAGAGAGAGAAGGGATGGTGTGAACAAGGGACATGAATAGCAAATTCCAATGCCATAATTTACTATTCATTGAATAGTGCTAAGGAGAGGAGTCATAATGTAAAGCCCAACTTTCAAAAAAGAATTTTGGACTTCATAAAATAGTATCCCCTACTTTCCATGTGCATGTTCTTTGGGTTAAAATATTCCCCAATCAAGAATAGTGTTTGTCCCCACTACCCCACATGCCATCAAGAGATTCTAATCTCCTTTTTGACTTCCTCTATGCTCCCACATGTGCCAAGGGATAAAATGCATCCCGCATACCCATGTGCATGATATAAGGGTCAAAGATGCCCTTAGTCCACTCAATGAATTCCAACAAGGAAGTCACACACTCACATGTCCAAGAGAATGATTAAATCCTCTTCCCTTTGACTCCCATATGCTCCCACATGTGCTTTTCCAAAATCAAACCCATTTGATTGAGAAAATGGCACCCCATTTTCTCTCTCCACCTTTCCACCATGAAAGATGCCTTTTGTGGGTCATGCCATGTCACCTTGGAGCCACCACTAGGTGCCCCACCATGGGCCCACATCTTGGGACCCACTCATGGGCCCCACTACCACATCACCTTCCTACCACATCACCTACATGCCATGCCGCTTTCATTCAACATCACTGCACACCCACATGCCATGTCTACATGAATAGTGGCCCATGAATAGTGCCTATGAATAGTACTCATGAATAGTAATCCATGAAGAGTGGCATGTGAATAGTGGCTTCACACCCAACACATTTAACCAAATATGTTGAGGCATTGCAAATTTGGGAGAAATTCCATTCCTCAATGCATTATTATATTTGGTGAATTTTTTTTCATAATAATTTATTTTGTTTACATCAATTTTGTAGATTTTTCTCTTTTTATTTGCTTGAAATCTATCATGTTATATTTGAAATGTAGTTGATTACAAAATAATCATACATGCTTTGGTGTATCATTGAGGTATTTTATGGATTTTATTGTTGCATTACTTTCCTAACTATTCACAATGAATTTGAGCATATGTAAAGATGTTATCTGAGTCTTACTCATTGGGTGTTTTATTTTGTCATCCTTGTCCTTCATACATTTTTGATGCAAAATTTTCCCTTGACCATGTATGAGATGCTTTATATAACAAAAATATTTTTTAAATGAACTAGGTGATTTTATCTCATTTGTATTTCAATTACCTCCTCATACCTTACACTTTTTTGATCTACAAATTTTCCTAGATTTTGTGCAACATGCTTTAGAGAATGAAAATATTTTTTAAATGTAGTTGTTGATGTAATATGATATGCATTGTAATCTATAATGCTAGTGTCAGATAAGCATCACTCTATTTATGGTTTATAATGAACATGTTTCATGTCTATTTCAAAGAAGATTATATTATAGTTTCTTGTTGGTTGTAAATAATTCAAGTACGTCTTTGCTATATGCATTGAAAAAGCTGACCGAAGATGTTTTTTTGTATCTATAAATATGAACATCCACTCAAAGTATAAGTCAACCCCCTAAACATTAGTTTAATTTAATGGATTTATCAAGTTTACAACAGAGTCTTCCCATCTTGAATTTTTTTGTGTTTTGTGTGAAGCTAGAATGTAACTTTGTTTCGATGTAAGATAGTGCCTTTTTATCTTGACATAATACTGCATTAAAAAATGACTAGAATATATATAAAAAAGGCACTGTATATCAAATTTTTAATTTATTAATAGATAAATTGAATCGAGTAAGATTTCAAAATAATGAGAATCAGTTTCAGTAAGTCTATATAAGTCATTGCTTTACATTTGTTACAAAATCATTGTCTAATATGATACAAGATCAATGCATATATTAGACAATTAAATACACACCTATGGCATTATCTATCGACTATTTTTATTGAAATACAATGAATCATAATGCTATCAAATTATATTCATATCATACAATAGGATTGATTACAGAATCATTTGTCATTGTTCATTGAAGTAGAGATAATAATATTTATTTGTGAATGACCAAATACATTTTTGTATATTTAGCCATCTAGCTAGCCAATGTATACAAAATTTGTCTCCCCATAAACTAATTTCATTCATAGAAGAGATATGTTACACAGATAGTCACATTCTATGAAAATACATTTGTCTATCATGAATTCCATGCAAGATGAATAGTTCATAGGGATCTAATTCTAGTTAATATGATTTAATTGCATTTGTATCACCAACATGCAAACAATATAAGAAATAGTCATTGATACCATTTCTTATATCCAATGGTGTATATTAGAAATGTAATAGTACATGAAACATGTCAAAGAGGCAATCACTAATATTGTACTTAAATGGTTTACCACATAAAATATGATGTTGACTAAGAGCATCATCAATTTCACTCTATTATTTCCTTGTTCATTATTCATAGTACTCCATGATTATCAGGTTTTCCAGTCTTTGTTCATACTATCTATCATGATTATCAAAAGTAAAATATTTTACTTTTAGGGGAGAACAACTATAGCTATATGGTAAAATGTGCACCTTTAATTTACTATCTGGAAACCCTATTTTTTTCAATCTAGCATACCATTCCAAGTTCTTTTATACAAGTAAAACAACATTAACTAAATAACTAGTAAAATCAAATGATGTATATTTTATCGATAAAAAAATGAAGTCAATTTTAATAACTAATAAAATCAAAGGACTTTGATTGTGTTATTTTTAAACAACCAAATCTCTCTAGACTATGAACATGTCAAAAAAAAGTAGATCTCTTGACAAAGCCACTGTCAATATAACCTAATGACTACCCAATGCGAATGACTATAATTAAAAGTTAAATTAAAATCCTACTTGCTTATTCAAATTAAATAGTTTAAAGATATTTCATATTTAGAATAAAGATTAGTTGAATCGCTAAGACATAAATGTTAGATAAAATTATAATTAATTAAATTCATTAAATGAGGTAATTAATGAAAATAACATGTAGATGAAACTAACTTGTGATCTGATAAAAGGGTAGAAGTTGTATGGAGGAAAAGGTTCTTCAAAGTGATCTTAAATACAAGAAACTAGTAGGCTCTTAACACTTCATTCAACAATAAATTTAACATTCAAGTATCCACTTTAATAAAATTGTTTTTTAAATGACAATGTGACAATTTGCATATTTTATTTCTCTTTAACCTTACAATTGTATTAAGTGCAATCAAATGTTTCTAAACAATACTCCAAATAACATGCCAATATTTATGTATCAAACTATAGTAAAAACTCTATAATATCAATGTAATATGTATTTCAAATTATTTGTTTCACTAATAAAACAACCGACTAATTCAAAAGTGATTCCTATATGTAGACATATTGAAAAGCAAAAAAGATTGCATTATATATGAGTTAAAACTACATATAATCTACAAATTATGTTCTGGTAATGATAGTTAGCCCATGCATATAGGCATAATATAAACTCTAGATTCTCATGGCCAGATATAGTATGTCTATATTCTATGCCACATAAACAAAGACCAATGCAATCATTATAGAGGAATTGATCTGTCTCATGTAATATGACCTATGCCATGGATATAAAAAGCATTTTTATTTTTAAAAAATTCCTATAGTAAGTAGACTATTTTTTTTTGAAATTTTGACATGTTATTAGTTTTGATATCCTTGTGTAAGTCTCAAAACCTAGTTTTTTTCATTTTTAGAATCATAAGACCATAATGAATTTTGTAAATAGAATTGTTTCAGACTACTCAATCACTTTAGATCACTAGAAAATTAAACAATCTCAAATTAGATAATAATTTAAAAATCTTAGACCATCAACCAAAGCAAATATTTCACTAGTCACCTATAAATTAACCTTGTCTCAACACTAAAAAGCCACAAGATTTAAAAAACAAAAACTATTAAATATTTTTTAAATGAATGAGAAAAGAATATTGTGATACCTCCTACACAAACAAGTCAATAACACATACAACACTGCCAACCCTAGACACAAAGGCTTAAAATGAATTTGAATATTATAATTAATCCACAAAACATAAAAACTTTTCAAGGTTCACAACTTTATATGTAACAAAAGCTCTCAAAATTTCAAAATAACCAGTCCTACATCAATCAAGTAGAATTTATGTTTACCACATTCAAGATATACAACAATACATAAATATAATTTCTAATATATGTTACACATAAAAAAAATTACATATTTTGAATGAAAGTTTATGTGGAAAATAAACCTAGGTCCACTGCCATTTAGAAATCATATCTCCTTAAAAATCATGATCTATGCAATTAAATTTCTAAAAGATCATTATTATTATTTTTTGTTATCCAAGATATCCCACTCAACTTGGTTGGTGTTAAAACCGATGAGGACCCAGTGACTTGGAACACATAATGATGCATAAAATCAAGGTGAGTCTTACAAATTAATCCTTAGGAACCACACCTACCCCTAAGCCTCAGCACTAGGAATTTACTCAGTCAAGATTCGAACCATGGTGTGGCTGATGTAAACCATCTAACCCACCCAGCCAGTGTAACTGATGTGGCTAAATGTATACAAGATTATTATTCTACACTAAAATCCACTCTTACCAATGAGGTAAGCTTCCCAAATACAAACTATAACATCAAGCATTTTTAGCAAAGCTATAATACTACAACAAAAAACTAGATCCCATTAAAATATTTAACATAAAAAAAGCTCCTTCCAACAATAAACAAAAAAGAAAAAGAAAAAAAAAAAACAAATTTAAAATCTTGTCATTCTATCTAGATTGGATTGAATATAAATTACTTTTTCCTTAACAATCTTGTTTCCACTTATACTATGTATACGCAATTGTAGAATGGATAATTTCATGTCATTAATATCCAACACTGATCACTTGATAGTCGACTAAGCCAACATCAATACATGAATAAAAAAGGCATTTATGAAATAGTTAATATAATAAATATTGGTCGATTCACTAATATTTACCCACACAATGTAAAAACGGATCTTTAAAGTTGATATCCTTCTCTCATAAATGTTTCTTCAAATCTCATGCTTGCCCACACATATTTTACATTAAAATTTAAGTATATACTTATGTGCAGTTTAAAATGACAACCACAGTCACAAAATAGACTAACAAAATCTTGATTATTTGAATATATATATATATATATAATAATAATAATAATAATAATAATAATAATAATAATAATAATAATAATAATAATAATAATAATAATAATAATAATAATAATAATATTGCATGCATTAGAGATTTAAACATGAGACTTCATTATCTGTTTAATGTTGGAGCTCAACCTATTAAGGTGGCATTTTGTCTCTAACTTTCTTGGACTAGACTCAAACCTTTAAATATGACATTGAATCCTATAAAACATACTACATATCACTTAATGTTAGTCCCTAGGCTAGCAATGAAAGTTTCAATTGATGCAGTATTTCACATTCTTACAGCCATATAAATTTGCACCAGACTGTACAAATAGGAATGCTTAAAATAAATGGCGCGGTGACAAAAGTGCAACCATTATATGAAGGCAATAAATAAAAAAATTTACCCAAAGTTTTTCATATAAATTTTGGAATATTCCCAAAAAGTAGCCCTAGAAATATTTTGAATTTCTATGTAAAATTTTTTAAAAATAATTTCAATTATTAAAATCATATGCACTTAAAAAAGTGATTGGCTAAAGAAAAAATGACTAACTAAAAAGTGAAAACATTAATATCATGTATTGGTATGCACTAATAATGCATAAGAAAGAGATATATCCTAAAATTATTTGAATCCTTATATTGAGCATATTCATCTCATGGATTCTTCAAACTTGCTATTTGGAACATAAATCATATTTTTCTTCAACATGTAATATTCATTGGAATATAAAGTATATTTCAACTATTTATTTGTTCTTAAAAATAATATAAAATAAATATTATTTGTATTTTAAATTTTGTTTTATATTGGTTTGACATGAAGGAACACAATGTCATATTATGCATTTTTTAAGAATAAATACATATCATTTATATTATAAATTAAAAATTAATTAAAAAATAAAAAGTATAATATTTTCAATTGAAAAAATAAAACTTTTAATAAAAAAATATTTATTTAATATTATTAATAACATTTTTCTTAGGTTTCTATTGGTATAAAATTTCAAACTTCTTACAAATATTTTCTAATTAAAATAATTTATTTGTTACAAGAATTTATGTGGTGGACTAAAAAGAGTCTATTTAATAGACATATCCTCTATGCCTACAATACTGGACTCTTTTATTGAGGAAATGTTCATTTAAAATTTTATACAACTTAATAATTATAACCACATATTTTATGAATAGAAGAGAATAAATCTCACCATCTCAATGGAGAAATAACATTTGGTAGAAAAAGTTTAATGGCCAAAAAAATATTCCCTTCAATTAATTATTAATTAAAACTAAATAACTCACAATTGAAAATATGTATTATATAGAATTTTAAGGTCCCTCAGAATGTGTTCTATATTTCTATTATAATGAAATTTTAATTCATTTGGGTGCAAAGGTGAGACTTGATAGTTGAGTTGAGTAATTTGTCAGTGCCCACCTAAGTTTAACATTATTCTTGTTATAGGGGATTGGTTATCCTTGCACTTACACAATCGGTTAGAGTTTACTTATAGTAGTGGCACCCAATCTTGAATAATAGTCTCGAACTACTTTGTCAAAAATATTACTATTCCACTAATTATTAAAATAATAATAATAATCCACATTTATAAATATGATTATTACTCATCAATCCAATATCATTAGAATTGGAACCCTTATATTATAATTCTTATTGAAGAAACCTAATCACATTATTATGGAAAGTGATTCTCCAAATCATTGAAGAGGATATAATAGATCACATGAACACAAAAACCATTTATTAGTGTTTGGATAAATTGGAAATAAGGATGATACAAACTTGGTTTCAGAATTTATGGAAGTAATATGCCTCACAAAAACAACCTCAAAGAGCACCCAAAGTGACACAACCTCTTGCTTATGGACTCCTTTGAGGGAGTGATCAAACTTAATATAAATGAACATTCAAATACCATTTTTAACTCAATTCATATATTTTTTATTTTTTTCATGGGGGAAAAGGTTCTTTCTAAATCTATAGGATTCAACAATCTGAGTTATCAGCACTAGGGTGTATGATCTTCTTCATTTTTAGTAAGACAAAAAGGCATGTCATGTAGTATATTCACTTGAAGGGGTAGGAGGTTTTCTAGACAATATAATACTAACTCAAACACAAAAATATAATATGAGTATCATTTTAGTTAATGATCCAAAAGTAGTTTAACTTCATATTTATGGAGGTTAACTCAAATACTTATTATTGATAAATTTTATTTATCAATATCATTTTTGATTGATTTATTTGGATTAAGACAAAAAAAATTGAATGTATGCTGAAATTTAGATGTCCATCACAAACATAACTAGCATACATACCTTACATAAATCTATGTAAAATACACCAATAGCTATCAATCTTGAGGTAAGTAAAAATGTATGCTAGATGCCTCAAGAATTATATCTATCGATGTATTTTACATATATTTATCTAAGACATATATCTTATTAGAACTTTGTACCATGTAAAGTAAAGGTACATATTTATTGTTCATTAAAACATTTTTAATATAATTATGTAATGCAATATTAAAATAGAAAATAGAATGCAATAAATTTTTTGATATATATAAATAGTATAAAAATAAGTTTATGATATTCCAACTATATGCATTCAATATTAATATGTATAACAACCAATTTTATGATATTAAATCTATATACATATGATATTATAACAATTTAAGTCTTTGTTCTTCCTCTTTTATTTTCTCTACACCTTTTCCATTCTTCAAATATCTCAAACCGGTCATATGTGAAAGGTAGTGTGATCCTTAATCCATGTAATGATTTGACACACGATATAAAAACAAGTCAAAGCTTGTCTTTCTGTAAGTCCTATATCAATTGTGGATTTGTCAAGTGTCAAACCCTATTATTTATGGATTGTTAATCCCCATGCTAATTTCAAATGTAACTGACACACACAACCTCTTTGTATAGGAGTGAATAGAATTATAATTGGATTTTACATCAACAAAAGTAATCCTTTTATAGTTATTTAATTGAAAAATTACATATGTAGGTGGTAGAAGGAGTACCATCCCTAGTTTATATACAATTCTTCAAACATATCTAAGTGTGCCATTGACAATACATGCCTCTATCCATTATTTTGTCGTGATCATCACCCTTGCACTAATATCAATCAATAACTCAACTTCCAACTATTCATCATCCAATCTCACAACATTATTTCTTTGTCCTCTACTTGTAATGCTTTGAGTAATAGGTTGATTCAATGCATACAATTTTATTATTATTATATGTTGACACACATTCTCATTTGTTACAAATAAGTGAATATGTTCATTCAAATCATCCTTTTCAATTATTTCAAGCGTAGCATTTATTATACTCATCAACAATTTCCAATCTTTAATGGTTGGATTGACATCTTTTATATTTATTAAAAAATTTTGAAACTATTTTTGTTCTTCAGTTTGAACTTGTTGTCTAAAAACCTTATCGAGTGTCACAATTATTTTAAAGTTTTACAATAATAACTTTGCTTATATTTTACTTGAATATGGAGGTTTATCTATTACCAGAGGTAATTGTCCCAAATCCCCAATAAAAATCATATACCTTCCACCAAAATACATATAAACATTTTTTGGAAATGCTTGGCATAGTCGAGAATGTATATTTTTAAACATCTTTTGACCTATAAAGCTCATCTCATCAATAAAAATATATCTAAAATGTTTAATTTCTTATTGAAAACTTGTTAACCTTATTCCTTCTAATTTTTCAAAATTTGAAATAGGCATTTACAAGGTTTTATGTATTTTTGATGCACTGATGTTAAATGTTACAACTCCAGTTAGAGCAATTAGTAAAAGTGGGAAACATTGTGGTTGTGATGACTCTAGAAGTGATAGTTTAATCCTTACAATAAGATAATATTTCCTTGTTCCTTTAGTTCTTGAATTAATAGATGCAATGGAGATGTAGTTTTTCATTGATTATTAAGTCTTATAATTATATCAAATGCCAATTTTTGTTTCTCAATTAGGCTTTCATAACAAAAATTAGACTCCATTTCATCCATAGCAAGAAAACCATTTTATTTTGCCATAGTTATAAATTTAATAGCTCTATTCATTTTTTATTCACCCACCTTATCTACATCCCAAATTTTTTTCTGTTAATATCTCATTAACCCAACATATCAATCTAAGAAACATGTAAAAACTACTTTCGGTGTAGCCATGATATGATCTTCCGCTCATGTTCAGTTGTGTTTTGTTGGATAACATCAACATTTTCATCCTCAATTTATTCATGAATGCCATTATTCAATTCAATAATTGAATCTATAGGAAAAAGTTTATATTTAAATTGACCTTAATTATATTTTATTGTATCATTATCAAGGCCAATGTCTATCTCAATATCACAAAATGGTTTGAATAATAATAGTTCTAACCATAAAAAATATATGTCAAAAATTTAATCTCCAATTAAAATGTAAAAAATATATAAATTTATTTTTGAGGTTGTCCCTTTTATTTTAAGATATTTTTTTAATTTAAGAAAATAAAATGAATATAATTTAGAAGATTAAAATGATGAAAAATGAATTTTAAAAGAAAACAAGATAAAAAGTCTAAAATGTTTTGATAAGAAAAAAACACATGAGGACGTTCAATTGATAAGAAAAAAAAATATAGGAAAAGATGAACTATTTGTTACATTTGGTGCTCAAACAATATCTATGAAGAATCACTAAATTTTTTCTATCTTGTTTAAGTTTTTGTGGGGGAAACCATATAAATATAAGTATGCACTAAAGTAAAGATATGTAGAAATATATACATGGTTAGAAATTTTTTTTATTTCTCTTATATGAGTTTGTGTGGGGTAATCATGGAAATACAAGTATGTAGTAAGTAAAGATATGTAGAAGATTTTATCTATTTATGTATGGTAAGAATAATGTGTTTTGCTTCTTTCAAGTGACACTCTCTATGTCCATAACTAATTCAATTCTATGCAATTCATTACAAAAATTATTTTCAAGACTATGTTGAATTCTTATAATTTTTAAAATATACTCACATATAAATATTTTTTTATACAAAATTAGGGACTATCCATTACACATCCCTTGTTAATTTATGTTAATTATTCGAGCATAATAAAATATCATTATCATATGTTTTTTATTTTCCTAATTAATATGGTGTTATAATTATTTTCTCTCTCTAAGAATAATTGTAGAGATGCACTGATTACATTTAATAATATTGGTGACTTCATTATTCTATGATAATAATTTTCAACATTTGGATTGGAGTTGTCACATTTAAGTCAAATTTTCAAATAAAGTGCACAAACCTATTTTGACAATTATCACTATGGCATCATATGAAAGTGCCCAAAATTTGTATATAATTTTATTTTGACAAATTTTTATATGTGAATTTAATATTTTTTTCTCTTGTGCCTTTTCATTTTTTATGAAATTAAGGTAATTCATCAATTGATTCATTACTATAAACTAAAACCATTGCATTGATTTTTCAAACAATTCATGTGTTATTTATGCTTCTACTTGTATTTGAGAAAGCATTAAGGTATGTCGTCTTTGTGTTAGGATATATTGTATGTATAATAATATTAAGAAATATTTTGGTTTCTTTGTTAGTAAATAAAATCAAGAACACACACAAAGAACTATAATATTAAGCCTACTCCTTCTGTTTGGCAAGGGCAATGAAGTATAAAACAAACAAAATAGCATAAACTAGACAAGATATACCTTTTTGATGAACTTCTCTTCAAGGACAGTCCACAAACATGTTTGTGCTTAGATACAGAGCTCAAGATCTTTAGCAATGTGGTTTTTGAACAATTGAGAAGAAAGGTGAAGCTTGATGAATGAGAGTAGCTCTCCAAAAGGGAAATACTTCATTGTGTTTCAAGCCTTGGAAATAATGGTAAATGGACATTGTATTTATAGACTCCACAAATTATTCTTGGCCATTATATGGAAATCAAGATGAGTAGATGAGATTAAGACAACTTTGGTAAAATGTAATTAATAATTGGTATTGATTATGTATAGCTTTTCAAATTATGATATTTGTTTGCATTCATTATTACTACTTGAAAAATTTATGATGATGGTGATGATATTATTCTTGATATTTATTGTGATGTCATGATGATCTAATGATCCACTTGGCCACTTATTATATTATTCAAATAATAAATCCAATTAATGAATTTAGAAAATAGAAAATTCCAAAAGCTATGGAGTTTCTTATTAGAAGATTAGGCCAATTAATTGAGTTTAAATATCTTAATCAAAATAGATGTGACTTTTGAAATTCAAATAATTGTTTGATATAATTAATATCTAAATATATCTTGTATAATTATTATTTGACTCGAGATGAATTAAATTAAACTAACAGTTTCATACAATGCATTTTTCCAATCATAAATGTCTCAATACATTTTAGAAAATGCGCACAAAGTGCATGGGAGAATTTGTGTGTTTCAATGATTCATGTGTTATTTTTAGAAATTGTTATAATTTAAATTTTGACATGAGAGTGATGAAAATTGAGTGCCTACATTTTTCTCATATTTTAGAAGGCATTGGAGATACAAACAAAGCAATGGTTTTTCAAATAATGAAAAAGTTGTTAAAATAATTTGATAGTGATTAAAGAATGATGTTTTCATGTTTTGTTGAATCTTGTTCAATTTAGTAAAAGTGAGTGAACATAGTAGTTACCCAAATAATGTTTAGGATGCCCCCTCTAGGGAATGTCCAAAAAATAAGATTGATGCATAGGCCCTTTGAAAATAAGAAAATATATAAGAAAAAAGTGAAATTAACCCACGGATGAGGTTAATCCATATGACCCAATGCTTTCACATGTTGATTTCCACTGATGAATAGAATTTAATTTAATTGGCCCCAAGGTGAGAGGAAGTGGGAAAGATGCATCCCAAAATTAAAAAACACACTTTGTCATACCCTAAATAAGGTAAAATATGCATACTTAGGGATTGATAAATCCCAAAACAAGTTGCATATATTGATTTTATTGAAGAGGATGAAAGTTTTAGAGCTGAGAATTAGAATAAAAATTGAGTGATGGCTAATGATTTTACCTAGTAGGGTGGATCTGATCATTTATTTGGTTTAAATTGTTTACCCTGGTAGGGCAGTTTTTGTTTTGACAAATGATGATTAGAAATTTGATTGATTGATTTGATGAGAAATCATAGCTTAAGGATTTAACTTGTTGTATAGATTAAATATGAGATGAATGATACAAATGTATGTGAAATGGTATAAGGACTTTTTAAATGAAAAATACATATAAAACCAAGAACAAAAGAATGATCGAAGGTAATTAAAGAGATGATTAAAAGAACACAATACTGATTGAAGAATAATGAGATTGGATTGAAATAATATGGATGTTAATAAGAATCAAATAAGGGTGGTTGTGTTGATCTTAGAAACTAGTTGGTACTAAGTGTTGACTACATATTCTAAATGGACCTTAGGCCAATATAGTTCTCTCAATATGGGATAAAATGGATGAGAAAAATGATCATGACAAGATGGATAATAATGATGGTTCAATTTGTATGACTCTATTTATACATGATTATTCAAATATGCATGTCCTTAGTTAGCATTGAAATAACCATGTTTGTTTTAATTATTATCTTGTGATGTTTTTATGAAAAAATGAAATGTCATCTTGATCATGCATTAGATAGGTAAATTGTGTTTGAAGAGATACTTTTGGTGTAAAATTTCTATATAAGACTTGAACACATATTTTTTAATGTATAACGTGATGGTATGCATCATGATATAAAACACCATGATGAATTGGTCATAGTGTGTATAAGGATCAACTCCTGATCCAATATACAAATGAAAATAACATGCTAATGATAATAACCATGATGATAATGTTGATGTATGTTAATGGATAAACTAAAGTACAAGTGCATGATAACGAGCACCATGATGATGACCTTGTTAATAAAAGGGACCAAGTTAAGGTAACAATGATAAAAGAAAATAAAATAGGAAAATAAGAAAACAAACAAACACATAAATAGGAAAGATAAAAACATCTTGTCATCAACAAATCCAACATCCATGTGTGAAGTCTCAAATATAATGATAATGGAATGGTGACCCCAAGCAAAGATACATGCAGGGGAGGATGCAATCCAAGGTGTCTAAAATGATTAGAAAAATTAATGAGTCTGACCCAATAGTGTGGAGTTAGGAAGGACACATCTTAATGGTTGGTAACATGAATGGCTCAATGATAATTCAAGGATAATAACTATATTTAGGACAAGACAAATTGTTTTTAGATTTTGTGGCTTTATATCTATCGTGGAGATTTTAAGTCTCTTTTTCATGTTTAGCATTTTTTGGCTTTATATCTCCCATGGAGATTGTAAGCATATTTATAATTTTTAGGATTTTGTGGCTTTATATCTTCCATGATGATTGTAAGACTTTTTCAAAATTTAAGTCTTTTGGATTGTTTTGGATGTTTTTGGTTTTATGGCCTCTCAAATCAATGGAGGATTAAAAGATGCATAATTTTTTAACTCATAAAATGACAAGATTGTGGGCATGACAACTCATCAAATGGAGAGATCATGGATTAATATTGTTGAAGAAATGATGAGACCATGGAAAAAGGGTGACTGAATTGACCTCATAAAATGAGTGTTGCGTACATAGTGCAAATGAACCTCAAGTCATTGTAGTTCCTCTTATAGTGAGATATAATGAAAGACAAATGGATAAGGCTAGTTAATAATGGATGGAAAGGAGGGAATGGGCTAGGAGTCTCCAAGGACCATGTCACATGAGAAATAAATATGTTGAGTCATCTAAATTTCATGCGGGTAATAGGATGAAATTTTTCCCACAATAGGTCTCAATTTTACAGTTTCGTAACAAGATCAAGATATGAATACTAATGGTCACAATAAGATCAGTTGGATTGAATATGAGTGAATTAACAAAATGGTAAGAATGGTAATGGATTTAAATGGATAAAATGGATTTATAATGATTGTATATAATGTAGATAGGGCTTCCCCTAAGTTTCAAGGTACTTATAGACCAAAAACAATTATGCATGACACTATAAATCTAGTTTTATCATGGTACTTGCCTAAGGCACCATAAGAATGGTTTTCACTACTGGATGAATTATTTCTCTTTATCTTTTGATTTTTTTAGTGTTTTTTATTTGAATTATTTCCCTATAGTGCCTCAAATGAGGTTTGACTAAAATATGTTGAGTTCAAAATTTGATTGTCTCCTAGCACCTTAAATAAGGTTTCACTAGGATGAATGGTGTATTGGTTTCGAAAAAATTATTCTACTAAGATGTCACCATAGAAGGAGTTTAATAATGTGTGATTCTATTGGTTCTAATCGATGTTTGTGGGCATTATAATATAAATATAAGGCATGTGTAGTGGTTATGGAAGGGTAAAAGGAAACACAATCCTCATAGAGGATATTAGGATAACTGATGTTGATGTTAAATGAAGCTTCATAAAAATTGTAGAAAGATCACAAATATATTCTATCTGATCTACAAGAAGTATGTAGCTAACATAATAACATCTATTATTGTATAAAAGGGAGTAAATTCATAATTTCATGTGCTCATTTGATTGTCTAAGTTAGTTATAGACTCATTACAACTAGGTACAAACATAGTATATTACCATAGCACTCAAAATTTATCACTCGACTCTATTGACATCAATTCACATAAGGCACAAGCCATATGTGCTCACCCAAAGCATAACAGAGAAATAATTGGGGCTCTCATTATCCTAGTTGTGCCATGGTCCAAGATTTCACTTATAGTAAGACTTTGTCATTTCAACATAGGCTTTTGGTAGATTCATTGGTGCAAGCCTTGTCGGGGTTAACCCTGATGGTCTATAGGCACAATCCTATATTGGGTGACTAATTCTAGTCATAGGGGCATAAACCTATATTGGGTTGGTTTTATAGTCTCAAGGGCACAAGCCTTTATTTCACTAGGATTGACATCATTCAAGTGCTTTGAGGGGTCAAGGGAATGTTTTAGATCCAGTGTTCATGTTTTGGATAGTGCTTCTTAGCAAGGGTATCAAAGCTTGGATGCATGACTCTCCTTACACTGAGTATATTTAATACAATATGTTGATGTTATCACTTAACATAGATATTCCATTAACAACATAAACTAGAATCTTGAAAATAACATTCTTAACATTACTAGATTGAGATTGCCACATTATAACCAATACATTCATTGCACATTTAAATAACAAAGTGAAAGGCATTCAAATTAGAAGAACCATTTTTAATTAAACAATTCCTATTCATTAATTAAAGGTAATATAAAATAGAGTATATATTTAATTACGACAAGAATAGAGTAAAAACTATCTTCTGCTACTTAACTATCTAGAGGCTCACTATTGAGATTTGGCATATACAATTGGAGCCTTATTGGTGTCCATACTATTTTTCATGCTAATGGCATCCATAAAATTATATCCAAAACTGATTCTATAGAGTTTCACTACATATAATTCATGTCATCATTTCATTAGTTTAAAATTTCTTTTATAACACACAAGAAAATCTCTTTGCCAAGATGGAAGGCACACATCCGATTTTGAGATGGAGCCTTTGTTGATCATTATGATGGTTCCATCACCTTGCACTATTAATTATATGGTTTTCACATGTTTCCACCCATATAATATTTCTTGAATATCTAAACACCAAATAAACACTTGTCAGCTGGCATAAGATGTGTGTTGATTACTCCAACTAGTGCTAAGATACCAAAAATAAAAATCATCACCCAAGTGATTGCCTCAAATTGAGGTGTCTATCATGCATGTATGAATTCCATACTTGACAAATTAGGGGCCCAACATTATTCCATAAAAAAAAATTAGTCCATATTTGGACTAGGATGTTAAAGCTTTCGACATGCATAATTTGGGTGCACTCTCCTTAAGTTTGGTACTGAAGTCCACAAATCCCCTGATAGAAAGATTGATTTCCTCATTGGTGATATATATTTTCATGAATGTAGTGCTAATAATGAACACATATGTCTTCTCTAAATATTTTCTAAAGGCCTCAAGATTTTATTTATCTTTTATCACTCCACCCTTCTCTGAGACTAAACCTACATTATTATCTCCTCCTTCTCCCCCTTTGCCTACTTGAGGCATGCATCTATGACTAATGCTTGATTGGAAAAGTTCATGAAGAAGGCTTCAGATACATGTGCCTTCATAAATTTTTGTGAAGAGGTCTTCCACCTATTATATCTTGGCATCTATCTCCATATATAACACAATACATGGGACTTCTTCTTCTAGCATTGGCTCTAGTTTTATCCTTGGGAGCATTTGCTCTACTAACACACATACTTTATCAACATTCAAGAGGTTTGATGTATCAAATCCAACCAAAAGGGATGGTTAAATTGTCTCTATCACTCACATAGTTGTTTTAATTTTAAATTCATAGCCTATACTTCATCTTTGACATCCTTATAAAGTTGCTTCCATTTATTTTCTCTAACATCATTGATGATGTTCTTTTGTATGAATTATATGGCCATTTAGATAAGTTCATTCCCCAAATAAATTGGGTTAATTACATGGGATTTTATTATGAGGGAGTCATGCTCCTCCTAAAGGTCATCTATACCCAATATGCCCTTTTAAGGGACCTAAAAGTGAGGTGCATCCATGTAGCTATCAAATTCAAATGCAAGTTGTTGTGTGTCCTAGTTATGGTAGCTTTGAGGAGAATGAAGTCAAACATATATAAATCCTCATCCACCTACCCCTTTTGTACTTTTTATTTGATGTTAAAATTTGTGCCTTCTTCTTTGATGATATCTAGCTTTGTTTGCTCTTCATCCTCCTCACTGGCATCACTATTTTATTTACTGCTTTACTTTTAGGACTCTTCTTATTCTATGAGGGGTTCTTCCTCAATATTTTCCCCTTTTTTCACTTCTTCCTAGGGATATTCAATGCTAACCTTAAAGTGTACTCCCTTGGCACCAGCTTTACCTTATTCCTATTCCTACTAGAATTCCTCTCCAATCTCATTTTTCTTTTCCAAGACACTAGCATCACCTACCTTTTCTTTAGGTTCCCCTTCACTAATTGTGCATGCTTATTGCATATATTTACCTACTTTTATAGTGGGTATGTTAGGAACCTTCTTAGTTTTCTCAATGGTTGGTCCCACACTTGTGGGAACTTTCTTTTTATTCCTCTCTCTCTTGGCCTTATCTTCCTTGACCTTCTCCTCTTTGACCTTAGCCTTCTCAATATAAGTCTGAGTCATATTAGCTTCCTTTTAGGTCTTCCTCCTCTTCTCTAATGCTAGTTCCATCTCAATTTCTTCTTCATTGTGGCCCAAATTTTATTTTATAGAGGATGTGTAGAGGGATATTTGGGTGAGGCACTATCTAGATTCTTTGTTTCTTTAAGTATGAAATTAGTACCACCTTAGAGGTCCTTTTACACATCTTTGATGTTGGGATCCTCTCCCACTTATTATTATTGCACAATGTAAGTTTTTTTTCCTTATTATTATAATTTTTCCTCCATATCTTCATCTTGTCCTCACGTGTGGGCCTATTCCTCTTCCATTTCTGTTAAGGTTATTTTAGGGAGCACAACAGGTCCCTTAGAATTCTTCTTTTTTTACTTCTTATAGGAGGAAACAATCTTAGGTGTGAAGGTCACACACTTCTTATTTAGAGCTGAAGGAGTTGCTTATTCACCTGAGGTGACCCTTAACTTGATACACTCCTAAATTTCTTCAAGTGTTTCCCCTTTCTTTTTTTAGGGAAACTTGTATTACATTATTGGCATTGTCTTCCCTTCATCACCAATCTAGAGGGGGTGATCATCATCTTTTCCAAGGTTTATACCCTTATTTTTTGGCTTCATCTCATAGTAAAACATGAATATGTTCTCATTTATAGCTTCCCTCTAGAGGGGGTGGAGGTCTATGCAATCCTCCTCATCCTTCATGGCTTTCTCTCTTGGGTGCACATATTGGTACCTCAACCTAATCCTTTTTATATCCATTGAATTCTTTGAGATGTGTAGTTGTTATGTATTGGGAATCCTCCTTAGCACCTTCCTAAAATATTCTATGGAAAACACATAAGCGAGTTTAAGAAAACTATATGGGCTATCATCTATGGTCACTAAGTGCACTACACAAAAATGTTACATGATGGTAAAGGTCACCATTCCAAACATGTGTTGGGGGAGCTCCTACAGGATGTGCCATTCAATCTTCAATTCCTCTATGTATTTATCACACCACCCTAGTACTTATGTCTTATTTTTTTGGGATAAGGAGGGTAGGCAGGTGAATTCTTGGTATTTCAAAATAGCGGATTCCTTATGTGATAAGAAGACCCAAAGATTATCTTAATTACCATTGGAAATGTTGATCTCCTCCATCACTATTAATATTAACATGGACCCCCACCTGAAGGTCTCTCATGCCTTATGTCACTCTAATGTGTTCTTCACCATCTCCTTAACAATGAATTTTTCAATGTGAAACTTGACCCCTTATGCCATGTGGTGGGTGATGCACAAGTACACCTTGTTGATGTCCATTCACCATCCCTAAGGCATAACTTAGAGCTCATGATGTATGCCATGGCACTCATGTTAGGGTCATTTATGTTTTTGATCAAGAATGCAAAACCTACCTTGTAATAACCAAGGAGTTTCATAATCCTCTCTATTTTTTCATCATTCTCCATCATTAGATGGATGTCTAAACTTGAGCCTAGGAGCTTGATGATTCTACTAATGAGGCACTCTAATATCCATATGCATCTACTTATGAAGTATAAGTGATTTCCATGTATGCATGATAAGAAAAATATCATGAGTTCATTTGACTTACCAAAACATGGCAACTCATATAGTTGGGTTACACAAGTGGTCATAAGTCTATCTCAGATGGAGACATCAAACAATACTACGCCGGCCTCTATCTCTACTCCCATGTAAACCACCCGGTCTTGGTTGTGTTATTTGGTATTACTTAATGTGTGATGGTTGTATTCTTTTAACTTATAGGTGTGTGCAAAATATCATCAAGTTTCCCCCACTAATACCTCAAGAGTAAACTGAATTTCTCTATATGACATCTTGGAAAGCACCTTAGGGTTGACCTTAGTGATGCTTAATATTTAAATTGGCTATGCCTTATTATTAAAATAAGTTGTCTCTTCTATTTTATATATGCTCTTGGCATCCTTCTATTCTTTCCATAGACTAGAAATCATTTTTTTCTTTCCCATTCTAAACTAACCAGTGTCGAAGCATGGCCTATTTATCTTCTTGAATCTTGTAATATTTCTTATTGCTTCCTCATATTCATGGGGTTTATGTTTGAGACTTAAAATATCAAGCTTCATTTAACATTAATGGTGGTCCTGGCATCACTTTGAATCTATTATGTCTTATTATTTTCTAATTCTTTCCCCACATGCCTTTATTATAATCTCAATAGAAACACAATCTCTTTCCCTATTTGGTCATTCTAATTTAGTGGTCATGGGTGCTTAGGTTTTTATGTGGTAGTGTTTTCTCACTTAAATTTCGGTTAGGTTCTATTTTTTATCCATGTTTGGCTTTAGATTCTCTTAAGTTTTGTAACCTAAAACAGTGCATCATCGGCCTCCTTATACCTTAACTTTAGATACCCTCTTTATTCTAGGTGAGTAATGATGTGGTGGCACATGAAGTTCTTAGAATTCACTTAAACCCATGAAATCCATGATAATCCATTAACACATTCACATTTATTACATATCTTTGTGCCTCTACTATCACTGCATTAATTTTTCTAAATGACATTATTGATGAAGTGACTAGTTATTCAAATGGTTAGTTCCAATGTCCCTTTAGCTAGATGCCAGCTTATCTTGATGATCATCCTCTTATTCTTCATTCACTGTAGTACAACCTTCACCCTTATTATGGCAACATGGGCATAACAATTCACATGCACATAATTTAGCCTCCTCAATTCGATTTCTTATTCTAGTTATGCTTCCTCTCAAGAATGCTTTCATTCCTTAGTTGATTTCTTATGATTTCATCTCTTACCTTGGCCTACCCACCCCATACAAATTCCTACATTGGTCCTCTAGTGTGTATTTATCTTCTCTTGATCTATTTCACACAATCATCTTGTGCACCTCCCTTTGATCTCTTTCACACTAGAATCTTGTGCACCTTCTTTTATCACTTAGTACTCCCATTTTTTTGAATCTGACAACTTTATGCACCTAAAAACTTAGGTGTGTAGCCTCAGGTACTTATAAATCAACCATGATTGACTCACTCAACTATATTTATGAATGGAAGAGATAGAAGAGTTATTATGTGGTTCTAAAGTGTTTCACTTATTCACATAATAAAAACAACACAAAACATAAGGAAACATTTGGCTTGCACCAAATTTTATTTTGGTCAGTACAACACAGTTGACTTATGACTATGAAGGTGGTGCTTAATTGCACAAACACAATTCTATTACCTATAAGGCTTTAATCAGTTGACATTGAAATTATTTGAGAGCATTTCACCCATCAATGTGCATAACTTTCATGTGCTAGTCTCCAATATGTTGTAGATGACATAAGGACCCATCCACCTAATCTACAACTTGCCTAGGTGCTATAGGTACTTGGAGTCATAGATCAAGACTAATGCTCCTTTGGTTAGTACCTTGCACTTGATATGTTTATCATATCATAGCTTTTGATGTGCCTTTTCTACTTGATTACTCCATTTTTCTTGGGCACACATCTCATCCAAGTGATCCAAGTCTTCCAACCATGTGCTCAAAGATTCTTGGTCATCTAAATGACCAATACACATAATGCACAATGAGGTCACTATGAACTCCATTAGTAAAATGAACTCTATGCCAAATACCAATTAGAATGGTGTACCCTTTTTTAGGAATTTTTAGGTACTATGGTAGGCCACAATACTATTGATACCTGATCATCCCAATATTTATGACCAACATTACATATCTTTGTGAGGCACATTCCTAATATCTTATTGAATGCCTTAGTTGTGTCCTTTACTTGGGGATGATAAGGGGTTATCCTATGGTGTAACACCATGCATTCAGTCAACAAGATTTATATAGTTTTATTTAGGAAGTGCATGCCTCTATCATTAGTCAAATTAAGTGGGCACCCATAGTGACTAATAATGTTTTCCCATATAAAACTTATGGCTATGGTGATTGTGTATTCTTTATATGGTGTTTGCTTGACCCACTTGGTGAAATATTCTATGGTCACTAGGACGTAGGGCATGCCTATGCACCTTATAATGGAAGTGATTAGCCTAACAAAATCTATGCCTATCTTTCAAATGATACCTAAGAAAGAATAGGAATGAGTAGAATCTCATCTTGATGGTTAGGTTTTCATGTGTGTTGATAGATTTCACATGTCTTAGCACAATATTTTTCATCTTAGAATAGTTTTGGCCATCACAAGCCTAATTATAGAACCTTATGCACCACTACATCCCCAATGTAATGGCTTTCTGATGTCCCCTCATGCACCTCTTGTAAAAGAGATTCCATTTTGTGTTCTAAGGCAAATCAATATAGGACTTTAGCATGGATCAATTTATATAGTTCTCCACTAGTGATCTAAAAGGAGGTATGTGAACTATGATCTACTTATTTTTTATAGTTATCATAATCTGGGGTGTAGACCCAGATGTTAGAAAAGAATAAATCTCAACCAAATCCTTAAGGATGCACCAGAGCTTGTAGAGTTTCATGTCTGGTATAACATCCTTAATAGGCACTACCATATTGATAGAGTCGATATGGGACAAATGGCTTGGGCTCAAATTCTATTTTCTAAGCTTCACTACAACTGAGAACTGAAATTATTTAAATAGAAATCTCCATCTAAAAATGTGCCCATGTAAAATGGGCTTGTTTACAAGGAACTTAAGCACCTCATGATCAGTGAAGAAGATTAATGGGGTTGCCAATAAGTATTGCCTAAACTTTTATGAGGAATAGACCATGGAAATCACCTCATACTTAGTTATTATATAGTTATGCTCTACCTCATTCAATTTTTAACTTAAAAAGGAGATGGGATGATCCTTCTTACCTTAGTTAGGTTGCACCATAATGACACCAATTACAAATCCACATGCATCAACATAGATGTGGAATGGAGTCGTCTAGTCAAGAAATTGTAGTATTGGTGCACTAGTTAATTTGAGATTTAGAGTTTCAAAGGCATCTTCTTGTGTTTCACCCTAATAGAATGGGCCATCTTTGTGAAAGATCTCCTCTAGTAGCACTATAATATTTACATAGCTCCTTATGAATTTTATAAATTAGCCATAATGGATAAGAAAGGTGAGAACATATTTCTACATTTAAGGGGTTTGGATCTATAGGATAATTAAAATCTTCATGGGATTGATGAATAAACCATCTTTGAAGATGATGTACTCAAGCAAGGTGCCAAATGGTGTCATGAAGATGCACTTATAGAAGTTCAATGATATTTATAACTATCTGCAGCACTCAAACATGAGATGCAAGTTGTCATAATGATCCTTCAGTAGCCCATACATAGTCAAGTTATCTAAATACACCTAGAGGAACTTGTGAATGAAGTCCTTAAATGCAGGGATTACCACTCTGGAGAACATGGATGGTATATTTTTGAGTCCAAAGGGAATCATGTTATATTTGAAATAACCCAATTCTATCACAAATTTAGTTTTAGGCTTGTCCTCCTCTTCAATCTGGACTTGATGGTATCTTAAAAACCCATTAGTGAAAGTATATATCTTGTAGCTTGCGCTGCCATCCAAGACTTCATCAATGAACATAGTTGGGAAGGGGTAAGTGATATATGTAGCATTCAACAATCTATAATCAACAAAAATATGGATTCACCCATCCTTCTTGATTCTAATAACCATGTGGATCACCTATTCATATTCCTTTATAGGTTAGATGATGCCTGGGGCTAGCATACCAACAATCTCTATTTTAACCTTGGCACAAATATTAAGGTTCATTCTATAAGGGCACTTCTTGACAAGTCTTGTAATTTTTATAATCTTGATGCTGATATTTCCAAGGGATGGGTGGGTGCCCTTCATATCTAGGTAATTTTAAAGGAACAAGTCTTAGAACTCCTTCAAGAGATCCATAATGCATGTCATCTCCATGTCAGACCAATATGCACCCAGAGTAGCCTTCTTTGTTTCCCCTTATAATTTGATGTCTACCTTGGTAGTTTTGAGTGACATTAAATAGGGTTCATTCCTTTCTTGATGTGAGTCCTCAACTTTCATACTACCCTTAGTTGTTTCTATGTGAAGATGAGTAGGGTCTTCTTCATTAGTAGCATTATCCTCCACTTGGTGCACTAGCTTTTTTCTACATATTAGGTTTGTATAGTTTTGTGCCTTCTAGGTATCATCATATTGATAACTCATGTCACTATTGAGGGATTTATCCTAAAAAAAAGTTGGGAGTGTAGATCCCTTTTATCTAAACATGTCTTTTAGGCACTCCTCTAGGATTGTAATGTCCTCAAACATTTCCCATCAAATTATTTGCAGTGGCTCGATCAAATCCAAATTTTACAAGGAAAATGAGAAGGTGTGAATGAACCTCTCCTTAAGTAAATACAAATTGGTTGTCTCATGTTGCATCTCATTGATAACATACCATTCTCATACCCATGTCTTTAAGGTTATATAGAATGCATGCATCCATATGTTTGTTGAGGTGTTTGTGCCATAGTCAGTCCATGTTTCTTCATATAAATTCACATGTGCTATAGGTTTTGAGTCTCTAGAGTATGTTGAGATGTATGGGTATTCATTACCCCTCTTATATCTAGTGCATATGGTTGTTTTCACATATTTCCAAATTGGTAAGCTAGGCCTTTGTGCTTCTCACCAACAAGTGGCAGTGCTCCATAATATATCCACTAGTGCACCCATTCTATCTACTTATTTGGGGATTAATGATTCAAGTTCATGGACATATTATTCTACTAGATTTATCCCCTCATATTTTGGGAGAATCACAAGTTTACCTTTACTTAGGTGAAATACTCTCTTTCCCTTCTTCTTGGCACGTGGGTCCCACCTCTTATAATCACAATCAATCTGACCCAACCTGTCTTTACTAGTTTTGGTGCCTTTTCACACACCAAGTGACACCTTTGACCAATGGTATCATAAGCTTATTTGAGACATCAATCTGAATCAACATGAGTGGTGTCTAAGGTTGATTTTCCATCTTCTCAAGAAAGCACTCCTTGGATATTGGTGTGGAGAGTTTTGACACCTTACATCATAATATTGTATATGTGGTCAATCTCATCCTTGAGGTCCACACTCTCAACAATGGGGGTCCTTGGTCACTTGAGAGGGGGATAAATACCCTCTCCTTGACATTTTCAAAATGCATGTAACACCTCTTAAAGTGTAAGTTTATGTTATTCGTAAAGCACTAAGGCCTTTTGAGAAGTGTTCGGTAGTTATCCTGTTCTTCCAATGCAATTAATTCAAATTTAGCATGGAATTTAGCTCCCATGATGTCTACAATTTCACTCTTCAAAATTTTAATGGGCTACATCCTAGTCTTTTTGGCCATGAAAAACACATGAGGGGAAGGTCTCAAGGCTAGACTATCCATCTTCTCTCATGTGTTCTTGGTAAATATATTGACCTTGATGCTTGTGGCCACAAGGACCTCACACATAAACCATCCATCAATGGTGGAATTCACAAAGAGTTCTTGATCATATTCCATATTCTATGTATACTTGAATTCTCATGCCCTTTCTATGCATGGTATAACAACTTCAGTTTTTTTCTACCTTGCATGCTCCAAAATCAAGTTCTTTAATAAGGGCAACATCCCTTCTATTTGTATGAGGTGTAGGATCTCCATTCGCTATTGTATTTCAGCCTCCTAACTATCTTGCTTCTTATAGGAGGAAAAAGCTTGCACCTCTTATTCTTGCACCAATTATATCTCCCTTTGGAGGTTTTGAATGATGCTCATGGCCTACTGTATAACATCTTTATAGTATGTAGGGTCTTTCTAAGGCACAAATTTGGGTTTAGGTCATATTATGCACTCAGTATGACTATTTTCCTCATATTCTAAGTATAACTCTAATATGGGTGTAATTGGTAGTTGAGTGGTGAATCCACCATGATTAGTTGCCTGCACCTTGATTATCTCTAGGTGGGTTAGTTATGCCTTCAGACTCCACTTCTCTACTTTCATCTCGCACTTGATCATTCTAGTACCCTTATTTCTATTAGGCGTACCTTGGGTTAACTTATTGATCAAGTCAGGGAATTCCTTGACCTTATTATATCCTTGAAAATACCCACACATTATATGTGTAGGGTAGTCATGTTAATAGTGCTATGTTGAGACATACTTGTAATATGAGTGGGGTGGGAACCTCCCACCATCGTATCCTCCACCTCACAATTTTTTACCTCATTACATCCTAAAACCCATATTATATTGGCCATAGCCTTCATTTCCTTAGTTAGCTTTCCCTTTGACTATTGTAGTGGCTTGCTTTATGCCTCTTTCCATGTTTTCATATATTTCATCAATCACTCAATAATCAACTTTTATATGGGTGTAGGCATCACACAACTGATAATAAAGGGTTATGCTATCTTGGCTAGCACATTGTAATAGTGGGTAGTTGTAAATATCATGTGCCTCTGTACAGAATGCATAGCTTAGAATTAACATGCACATATTCTTTAGAGGGTATTTATTCCTATTATGGCCTTTTACTTCATATTCGGTGTACCATAATCCACTTCAAGCATCTTAAATTGAGCTAGTGGTAAGATTTTGGAGTTGAGAGACCATGGATGTAATTTACACTTGCATGAATGGGCTGATCCTAGTATTAGTGCTTCTAACTACCTCCATGCTAAGCATGGATTTTAGTGCTTCATTAGGGTCTGTGAAGGTCTTCATGTAAATCACTATTCATAATAGAACTATCAATCCTCCAATGAACCATTTCACACGTTGAGAGGGTTGAATGTCATAAAGAAGCTTTGAAAGGAAGGTTTTGTATCTTGCATTATAAAAGTGTACAATTTTGGAGATTTTTTGTGTTATCTCTTTCAGTGTAGTGATGCTCTATTATTTGAATTCTAAGATGTCAAATTCTAGTGTAGCCTAGTTAATCTCAAACTTCCTATACCAGGTATGGGTACGAACTAGTAAAGTGGTCATGAACTAGGTTGCCTTGCACTCTGATTGAGTTATGCCCCAAGTACACCATTATAATTCACACTTTAGCACATACTCTATAGAATTATCTAATCATGTTATTTTTTCAAGTGCATGGCCATTTTATAATAAATTTGTTATGGGGGTGTAGTTGGTATCTAAGGCACTTGTCCCATTGGTATCTATTTGGGTGGTAGTCTTCTAATTCCTTCATCCATTAGGTTATGTGTTGGCCCCATTGTTACTTCTGGTGTCAAAGATGATGATGGTGTTGTACCCTGAGCCACTTCTTACAAGCTATTACTTAGTTTGTGAAGCTAACATTGGATGAGTTGGGATACTTGCACTCACATTTTGTTATGGTGAGCTAGTGTCTAATGGTCTAGAGGTATCCTTGCTTAATTCCTTGTAGGGAATAACTTGTTTAATCACAAAATTATACTCAAAGTATACAAAATGGTCAAAGTATATGTTGACAATAGGGTAAATTACCACTCTTCTTTCTTCTCATGGGGAATCCAACATATGAACTTGTGTCACAGGTTCAAAGGGGGTAGATGAATCTAGTGTATCTTCAATTACCAAATTTTATAGGGATCCAACACATTTTGCACCCATCAAATATTTAGTTCAATCCTTGATTCATTATTTATCTCCTCACACTATTGTATTTTAAGAGATCCTTCCCCATGCCCTTCCCACTCACTATGGTTTCTCTCAACACTTCTAGGTTATATATCTTCTATAATCATATGCCTTCTCTTGTTATAATTTTATCTCCTAAGATATTAGGTGTTAATCTACTCATTCCCTTCCATTTTACTTCATATACAAATATCCTTTACCCCCTTTATACTTCTCATATGTGAAAGGAATTTAGTCTTCCATTCTCAAAGTTTCAAATTTGTAATCCACCATTAGTTTCTTGAGTTCTATACTAAAATATTTCTCAAACGTGCCTCTGGGTTTGTTTAAAAACTAATACTTTGCTTTCTTAGGGTAGTTATATGAGGAAAAAATGAACTCAAACATGTAACTATTCAATGCTCCTTACCACAATTTGTCTACTACTCTCATCCAAGTGGTATATAGAATCTCAAGTCTCTCTAAGCACACTTTCATCAACTCAAGGTGTTGTATATAGCTTCATCTTATGTGGGTCACATAGACCTCCAACCATTGGTACACATGCTCTAGCAATTTATAGAAAAATACCTCATTCAGAGCATTATACAGGTTATTTTGAACCAACTTTCTCGGCATGTGTCCTCAATAGGTTATATGCTTCAGTAAAAATCAATCTTCCACCTGTTGCAACTAGTGCTTGATATTCTTGAGGGATAGTCAGAGCATTATTTTTTCACCATTACAAAAACAAAAGTTAACATAGGTCCCAACAACAGAACCAAAATATTATAGAAAGGGATTCAATTCATCAATTCATCATGTCAAGCACTCATTTGGTTATCCAATTTAGTTATAGACTCATTACAACTAGGTGCAAACCTAGTATATTCTTGTATTACTCAACATTTATCACTTGATTGCACTAGCCTCAATTCACATAAGGCATAAGCCTTATGTGGTCACCCAAAGTATAGAGAAGAAAGAATAGGGGCCCATATTGGGCTAATTATGTCATGCAATAAGATTTCACTTATAGGACTTGGTCATTTCAACATAAGATTTTGGTAGATTCATTGGTGCAATCCTTATATGGGCTAAGCTTGATGATCTATAGGTGTAAGCCTATTTTGGGTGACTATTTATGGTCATAGGGGTGAAAGCCTATACTAGGTTGGTTATATATATTTTAAGGGTGCAATCCTTTATTTACATATGATTAACATCATTTATGCACTTTGAGGGGTCAAGGTAATGGTTTAGATTAAGTGTTCATGTTTTGACTAGTGATTCTTAGCAAGGGTATCAAAGCTTGGGTGCATGACTCTCCTTATGCTTAGGCTATTTCACAAAGTATGTTGACATAATCACTTATCATAGAGATGCCATTAATGACATAAACCAAAATCTTGAAAAAAACATTATTAACATTATTATATTGAGATTACCACACTATAACTAGTACATTCATTATGCATTTCAATAACAAAGTTGAAGGAATTTAATTCAGAAGCACCATGTTATTGCAACCATTCTTCTTCATTGATCAAAGCTCATAAAAAATAGAGTATATAGTTTATTATGACAATAGATTAAAACCTATCTTCTGCTACTTAACTACATAGAGGCTCACAAGCTAGCTTGGGCATATATAATTGAAGTCTTACTGGAATGCATACTACTTTTCATGTTAATGGCATCTATAATACTTCTTATGTTAATGGAATCTATAACATTATATCTATAGCCAATTTTGTATAGCTTTACTACATTTAAGGCACATCATCATTTCATTATTTTGAGCTTGCTTTTATAGCTCATATGAACATCTCTTTTTCAAGGTGGAGAGCACATACTAGGTACTGAGTTGAAGCCTGATCATTATGCTAACTCAATCACCTTGCACCATGCACATTGTGGTTTCCACGTGTTTCCACCCATAGAGGATGACCTAAACATCTAGGTGCTTAAAATCCCCTACCCTCTAGTATAAGATGTGCATTGATTAATCTAGCTGGCACCAAGATACCAAAAATAGCAATAATCACCCAAGTGATTGCCTCATGTAAAGGTGTCTTATGTGTTTGCTTGGATTCCATACTTAGAAAATTAGGGGCCCAACATCTACTAAGGTATGTTTATTTTAAAGTTGATGCAGCCTTAAATGGATCTGATAGAAGTGTATTGTTGATGTAATATCTACCAACATAATTTGATTTGGACTTACAAGGATCTGAATCTAATGTTGAGATTGTCATTGATTCTGATTCTAATGCTAAATTTGATATTGGTTCCATAATGGAACCCAATTATAATATTGGTTCTAAATTAGAATCTTATTTTGATGTAGATGTTGATGGAAATGCTTATGACAATGTTGGTTCCAAAGGGCAACCTATTTCTGATAGGAATATGTCTACAAAGAGGTCCTATTGAATTGCATTTTCCACAAGTACCTTTTTCACTTGTCTCTTATAAATGAAGGATTTAGGACAAATAACTTTTCTAAAATGGGGAATGATTGGTAATGGATGAATAATGGAATATTTCTCAATAATAATGGTGTCTTTAAAGGTAGGGTCATCAAATATGGGTTTTATGTTAAATAAAGGTCCTTCATCAGATATAGGTGGACCATCAATGATTTAATTTTGGTAAAATATGGGTGATTTGACAAAAATTTCAAGAATTGGTTGGCTATATTGGCATTTATTTGGAAGTGGACATATGTGATCGTGCTTGGGAAGGGGATCTTGACATATCTCAATTGAGTAGCTATCATACTTGGACACACTTGGGTCTTACATAGATAATGTCCTTTAGAGGGTAAATGATTAGATTTATTACAAATTTTAAGAATGGATTGGTTATTGGACAAGTGGACAAGGAATTATCAAATAAATTAGTAGCTAGAGATGTATTTAAAGTAACCATGAGTTGATTAACAAAGATCTGACCTTCCTGTTATACTTGAGAAGAGATGACATGGTTATGTTGGGGTGGGTATTTAATTTATACACTCAACAAAGGTATAAAAAAGGTCTATAGGAAACTTAGGTAGGGGTTTGGCTCCCTCTACTATGAGCTATAAAATAATGGCATTCTTGTATTGTTCAAATAGGGATATATCCAAATCAATTTTGAATGCCATAGAATAAGATGTAAGAGAAGATAGTCCCAAGCAAGGATTCATGCAAGGAAATTGGTCTTGAATGAAATTATCCCAAAGAGGGTAGTCTTGGTCTTTGAAATTATCCCAAAGAGGTTGGAATTGGTTTAAATAAAATATGACCAAAGAGGGTGCTCTTGATCTAATGTAATTTCCTTAGCTTGGATTGTCCCGAAAAAGGGTGGAATGCCTTGATATGATTTAAATGAAAGAAAGTATGGATGGAATGATTTCATCATCCCCAATTGATAGGTTCAGGAGATTGAATGGAAAGATAATAAGTGGTTTTGAATTGGATTACATCAAACTGAAAATAATTGGATTTGGTCTAAATAGACCTAATTTGGCATTCTAATTATTTGCATCTAAAGTTGACTTTGGTCAAAGTTGACTTAATTTGGAATTATAATTAAAAATTGGTTTAATATGAACTTGATAGGATTGGAATGGATTGACATGTAGTTCAAGATGTATCAAATTAGAATTAGAATGTGGTCCCAAAAAAATTGATCAAAATTAGAAGGATTTGGTACATTTACATGGTTCAAGACAAACCAAATTTTGCTTTGACTGGTATGGTACATGTTTCAAGACAAACTTGATTTGAATTTTGATTGGTTTGGTACATGGAACTGACCTTGGTATCAGAATTTTTTAAGATGAACCTGATAAAATTGGAATGTGATTCAAGTTGAACCTAATCAAAATTGGAATGGTTTGGCACATGGTTCATGATATACTTGTTTTGTCTTTGACTATCTTGGTATAAATTTGGTTTGGTGTGTGGTTTAATATGAACTAAATTTGGATTTGATTGGCTTAGTACATGGTTCAAAATTAACCTAATATGACATGGAATTGGCTTATTACATGGTTAAAATGAGCCTGATATGACATGTAATTGGTTTGGTACATGGTTAAGAATAAACATGATATGGTATGGAATTGGCTTGGTAAATGGTTCTAAATGAGCATGATATGGCATGTAATTTCCTTGGTACATGGTTCAAAATGAATCTAATATGGCATGGAACTATATTGGTATGTGGTTCAAGATGAATTAAATTTGACTTGGAATGGCTTGGTACATAATTCAATATGATTCGAATTTGACTTGGAATGGTTTGGTACTTGGTTTAAGATGAACTAGATTTATCTTGAAATGGCTTCATATAGAAATGGGGTCAAAACCAACCAAATGTGAATAACTTATTCCAAACTAGATTTGGACCCAAATGGACCTATTTTGAATGGTTTTTAATTGGATAGTATAATGGTGCCATTCAAATAAAACAATGATATAATTGGCCAACATAACACTAAAATGGGGTAAAGATAGCCAAACATTAAGTAGGGTAACACCTCATCTCATAGGTGTGGTATGGAAAATGTGTTAGAATTATTATAGGACATGAGGCCTTTCATAATATTATGTATTTGTTTTGAATATAGTTTTTAGCACAACACTTATTTTGACAAAAATACACAAGTAAATAAACAATTGACTTAGAAACTAATATGGTTTATGAGATAAACATTGAATCTTTTTGATATACTAGAATTTGAGAGGATTAATTTTTTTAACTATTCATTAAGTAATTATAATGGTTTTTTTAATTACATCACTCTCTCAAAGGTTTTTACTAGAGTGATCTTTGGTAGTGGTTACTTTTTCACCCTTACATCAATGAGTTATCTTCATAAAATAGGGTTTCTATTCTAAGTTTTCTATGGGCAAAATAGATGGTTTTGATATACCTTATGGTATATGTGATTTTTATAATAATTCATTAATTAGATTAAATATTTAGTAATACATTCACAAAATGGTCTAGTTGCTTTATAACCACTTCAGTAATTTGGGTCTTAGTGAAGTGCTACCAACATCATTAGGCTCTGAGGGACATACCAGCTAAGATACCACTAGTGTTATTTCAATTTGTATACCCCTTTGAATAATAGTTTTGGTATGATACTAAGATGTCATTTTTTATATTATCATACTCCTATATACTAGTGTAAATGTGATGAACTCCACCCCACAAATTCAAAAAATAAAAAGGAAAAAACACACTTCATTTATGATTCTCAAGGCACCTCAGATGGTCAAGAGAAGAACATAATTTGAATATTAGTTTTTTGGGTAAGTGTAAAAACTAATTTTTTTTAATGATACTGAGATAAATAACTAAATTACAAATACATAAATAGAATTTATCATAAAAAATGTAATAAGATCCATAACTATGTCATAGGCAACATAAGAACTAGACCAAGTCCATAAACAAATAATGACTTCATTATGAAGAATTTTAACTACTTAGTATTTGGATAGAAGTGGGCCAGTGTAGACACACTCACACATGCCTATCTATGTATTTCATTGTGGCCTTCATATTAGAGCCATCCCTAACTTATACACTTACCGAAGTACCCACATAGGCTATAAAATAGTTGGTACCTTAAAGGGTAATTTAGAAATGTTTAAAAAATAGTTGTAGGAAGTAAAATAGATTAAATAGAAGAATCATCATACTAATCTTGCATAATTAATATATACTAACCTCACATGGAGCAGGTAGTAATCTTGGCAAGGGTTATCTCCAAAATTAATCCAAATCTTTAGAACATTTAACAAAAACCCAACACATGCTAAGGATGAAGCAAACATCATCCAACTAGGTAGCTTAGGGTGATTAGATTACCAGTTACTTATTTGATCATAGGAATAAGTGTAATTTAAGAGCCTATCTAATTAATATAGGATTATTTATCCCTTAATATGTTTTAACAACCATGCTTATGTTCCATTTTGAAATAATTTATCCATTTCTCATGATAGGTTTAGCCTCATGGCCTTATCCTGATTGGTCAAGTCAAGACATGTGCTAATTAATTAAATTAATTAGTTTAGCCATACCTTATACTAGGTCATGCACACACATCTTCCAAACATTCATTTTTTTAATTTTCTCAAACTCTATGTGATTACATTAGGTTTACTAATTAACCTTTATCACTTAAGTGAATTAAATATCATCTTAGATCTATGTCTTTTTAGACTAAGTGTTTGTCAATTTTTAATGCCTTAAGGCTTAAGAAAGTTATATTTCATAACTCCCAAGATATTTATCAATCCCAACTTAATTATTAAGACACATATCATTAACCTTTAAACAAAATCCTTTTTATTATAATGAGTAGATGTTATTATTCCAAAGGTCAATTCCAAGTAAGGAGCAGATGTTCCTCAAACACATCATTCCTCATGAAATATCTAGTGGAATATATGAAATTTAATGACTTAACCATTTACAATATTTCTTTTAGTTTAGCTTTAATGCATGAATAAGAGTCGAATAACATTAATTGTATCTTATTTTAAAATTAAACAATCCAACATTTCCAAGTGATTATATAAGGTTGTCCAAAACAATCCTATTACTCCAACTAGTGATATAATGGTTTCCATTTAAAATGACTACCTTATAATATAATCCTTAAGAGGTTATTAAACTTTAAACACTTTTTAAGTTATTTATAATAATATTTAACAAAGATACTAGATTAACATTGCATCCCTTAATAGATTAAGGAAATGTTTATGTTCTTATTGTAGTCCAATGAAGTCACAACACAATGATATAAGAATATAAATTAACACTTGTCTTGATTAATTAATCTAATTATTCAACTCAATGACATATGTTCAATTACACATATTTCTATTGTTTCCCAAATGAGTCTTAACAACTTGATTCACAAACAACCAATTATCTAATTCAATAACCCACTAACTCAAGGCCATTTCCATGAGATTAGAAGACTGATGGTATTGAATAATTTGATGAAATTCATGAACCCATATTCATAATAGGAATAGCTAAATGAATTTTTTTCAGCTATATCAAGAGAAGCATCCATATTATTAATCAATGCATAACACTTTGAGATTTAAACAAGAGTGTACATACAACAAATGTTCAATCCAGGTAATATAAAACTTATGAATAAATTAGTTTATCTTTTATATATGTAAATTCATGTTATCTATATGTCATGAATTCAAATGATAAAATAATGAATTATCTAATATTAAAAAAAAATATAAACTCCAATCATAATTGTAAGTCAATTTACATACACTAACTTAATTATGCAAGTTAAACATAACATTAACCTTTCATCACATAACTAATAACCAACAATATTATTTAAATAATTTAATTATAAAACAATAAACCATCTCATTTTACAATCCATAGTATTAATCTCTCAAATCCCAAAGAAGTACAACAAGTAATCGTTCACATGCAAATCCAAGGAAGCAAATGCTCACCTCTCTAGTTCCAATGAGTGAAACCATAAGTGGCCCTAGACCAACCCATCCATCAGTTGGATATGAATCCAGCTAGATGAGAGAAGTGATTGATAATAGTTACTAATGAGCTTGAATTACAAAATTAATTGATGAAATCATTCAAACAACACTGGTTACCTTCATGGTTAACAACACTAACACATTTGCAGTTATTCTAACTATTGAATCTCATGTTAAAGATTTTTAAGATTGAAGACTAACAATGAAATCCATGGCATTTCACCCATAATTCCTAGTCCTTTTTTAGGTTAAAACACCCAAAATAAATGTAATTGTATTACTACTACTAACCTTGAATACAAGTAATATTCCTTAAATATTTCAAAAATCAAACCAAACAACATAAAAAAACTTCATAAAGAAGACTTTAAAACTTAAAACACTCTCAAAACTCAATGCAAGTGACCGCACTGAATAACATAAAGATCTAGGTTAATGTTGACCAAAAGACTCTTTATCAACCAAGAAGAAAGATTTAAATGTTGTTATGAACTATAATGATATAAGCAATAGAATGAAATCATAACTATATGAAAATTCAAACTGACTAAGAATCATTACATATTTTAAATCATATAATTAAAGTCAACTAATAATGACTAAAAAATAATCAAATGACCAAAATAATATTATCTAAAACAAATCAAAATAACTCCTAGTGACAAAAATCTTAGCCTAGAAGTATGGATTATAAACCTTTGATATCAAAATAATAATAAAATACTATTTTATACAAACCGTAATGATAAATTCTACCCATATTGAAAAATCAAAAACCTTATAGTTTTCTTCCATGGCCACATCTTGGAAATGCACAAGTCTATTTTAACCATAAACAAAAACCTAAAATAACAACTTGAATATACAACTAGGGTTTCAAAAATCATAACAAAGATTTCAAATCAACAAGAACCCATTAAATATACACAACCATAGATTAAAACCTCCCTTACCATATACAAAAAAATCATCCATAAACAAAATGAAATTTGACATAACATAAAACCCATAGAATACCAACTGTATGCTATGGTCAAGCCGTAATGGCTTTAAAAATCTTTTTATTAGAATAACCAAATACAAGACAGATTCAAACTCAAAAATGACAAGCATTTATTTCAACATTAAAATCTTTCCCAAACAATAATTTGGCAAACCACATAATAAATAAAAGACTGTGTTCATTTTCATCCAAAAATTAGTTCAAAAACTGGCAAGGCCAAACCATAAAACAACATAGTATATAAATGCAATACTTACTTGGATGCTAGTCAAGACAATTCAAATGAATGATGAGATTTTTCTAAACATCCAAAAAAAATTCCCCTCGCTTGAATGCAAGACCAATCGACCCATTTAACCAAATTAAACCATTAAAAAACTCCACAAAAACCCATTGTATGGTCGAGAAGGAAAATAAAATACTAGAGTTTAAACTCCTAATAAATCTCATGCATATAACTACCTCTTTATTTCCCTTGGAAGACATGCATGAAATTTGGCAGATTTTTTAGAGTATAAGGCTTCCTAAAATGACTAATAAAAGTGACAAAAAAATAACCCTAAAAGGGTTGGAAGAGTCTCAACTTCCATTTCTTGAGTTGTGAGCTAATGCAACCAAACCAAAGTCAAACAAATAAAACAAAACACTTCAAACTATTACCATTTCTAAGGTGGGTTGTGGCCCCCATTTACCTAGCCAAGTCAAGATAATCCCAAGATTGGTCCCATTAAACAATGAATGGCAATAAACCCCCATTTACCTAGCCAAGTCAAGATAAGCCCATGCTTGGTCCCATTAAATAATGAATTCCAATAGAGTCTCAAACCACAACAAATATCTTAATTTAACTAAAAAATAATGCTAAGACAAATGAAAAAATTAAAATGCCTATGAACCATAACAATGGTTAATACTTTTAATGTTGAAGTGAAATAAAAATGTGACTAATATGTCACTCAAGAGTCCAACATAATTCATATCTTCAATAATAAATCAAATATCATCGAAAACCAATGCAATGTTGAAAACTAACAATGATAAGTAAGATGATCAACTCAACAATAACTAACAGTTAACCAAGATTAAAACATTCCAACAATGTCAATAAGTGTCAACCAATTCAAGGATTCAAAATCAACTAAATAATGCAATGATTGAACAAGAAGTTGAAACCAACTAATGATCATAATAATAAAGTAATTGAATCTAATAAAATATAAACACTTAGTAATTAGTTCAAGCCTATAAAATAACTCAAATCATTAATAATAGTAAAAGTTTAGTATTTATAATTTTAATTTCACTAATTTTTTTCATTCACTTTCTCTGCTTCATTTGACTACTTAGATTCACATCCAACCTAGCTCATATCATATACTTGAAATCATGATGAACCATATTTAGCATCCATACTACATAAGAGCGATAAATGTAATAACAACATTAAATAAAATAATATAACTAAACTAAATAATGAATCAATAACTAATTAAACATGAAATATTTAATGTTACAATGAAAATACATAACTATAATTATATCATAATATCTAACTGATCACTCATAGATAAAAACATCAAAATGGATCAAATCATATATCACAAAATTTTATCACAACATTAAAATTACACAATCATGACCCAATAGTTCATAACCAAATCCATAATTAGCAAGTGAAATAAATACATCAAAACATGGTTTTGACATCTCCCCCCACTTAGAAGAAGGTCATCCCAATGATCAAAATAGCCAAGGATAGTGTTGATTGAAAAAAATATCATCTTCCCAAATAACAATTATTTATGACAAAGAATCCCATTAAACCATAATTTGGTAAATCTCATGATTTTACAGTCTAATGTTGTGATTGTGTAGGATCCTCACTAGATCCAACTGCATCTTTTCCTCTTCTAAAACCTAAATATGAGTATAATTTAACACATAAGAAGGATCTGGCATATACTTTATTAATAATGTAACATGAAAAACATCATGAATTTGAGATAGAGAATTAGGAAGGGCTAGTCAATAGGCAACATGACTATTTTTTCCAAAATTTTAAAGGGTCCTACAAACTGAGGAGTTAATTTGAAAACTTTCCAAACTAAATCAAAATTTTATGTAGTCTAACATGCAAAAAAACTTTATCAGCAACTTCAAATTCATGTGGCAACCTCTTTAAATCAACAAAGCTCTTTTATCTATCAGAGGAAAAATTTATATTTTAACTTATGATTTCCATTTTCCTATCATACTCTTGTAAAACATCAGGATGATCAACAACTCTATTTTCTAAACTTTCTCAGCCAATTAGAGTCCTATACTTACATCCATACAATATATTTGAAAGGATCCATTTTAATAACAAAATGGTATGTGTTATTTTAAGAAAATTCAACTAAGTGTAAATAATCTTTCCATTTACCTTGTTGATCCATCACATATATTATTAACATGTCTTCCATAATCTAATTTAATATTTATATCTGACCATCCATTTCTAGGTGATAACATTAACTAAAATTCAATCTTGTACCAAAAATAATAGTCAATATTTTACAAAACCTTAAAGTAAAATATTTATATCTATTATAAAAAATAACTTCAGGCATGCCTTGTAGCCATGCTATTTGTTTCAAAAACTATTTAGCAAACACAAATACATCATCGATTAAATTTTTAGAAATGAAATGACCAATTTTAGTAAATTTATCTATTACAACTAGAATAGTATCATATTTTCTTCAATATTTTGGACAATTAGCTATGAAATCAAAGCCTACTTCCCTTGTAGAACATCATGAGGATACAATAATCCACCTAAATGACAGTGTTCAACTTTCACAAGCTATCATTCCAAACATTTTATCACAAATTTAACAACTTTATGTTTCAAACTAAGCCAATAATACAACCTTTTAATATCTTGTGTCATATTCATGACACTGGGATGAGAAAAATGAGGTGCTTCATGCACTTATTTCAAAAAGATGTTCTTTAAGTAACCCAACTTAAACCATTAGAATCAATAGAAAAGTTAAAAAATCTCATTTCTAAAGGATCATTATCCAAAGTTACACTTACCTCTTCATAAAATTTATTATAATGTTGTTTTAAAATTTCAATTTTAAATGTGTTATGCAAAAAAAATAAGGCAACAAGATATGTGCATTGGTTGAGTGCACCAACAACATGATTCTCCTTACCTTTTACATATGAAACATTAGTATCAAAATTACTCATAAATTCCAACTATCTATGCTAACAAGCATTTAGATCATCTTAGGAAAAAAATATTCTAGGCTACAATGATCATATTTTACTTCAAAATGATTACTTAGAAAAAAGTGTTTTCATTAATTTAAAGCATGTATAATGGCATTAAGTTCAAGGTAATGAATGGTGTGATTTTTCTCAAGATATTTCAAGTTTTGTGACTCATAAGCCACAACTAAACCATCCTGAGTTAGCATGCCACCCAATCCTTCTTTGGATTTAGCCCAAATTTAAAAATTACCATTATGATCTGGTAAAATAAGTACATGTGTAGAGGTTAACAATTATTTAAGATTTTGAAAAACTTGATCACACTCAGAAGTCTAAAAAAACTTATTTCCCTTGTACTACAAGGAAGTTATTGGGTTAGCCAACTTATAAAAAAATTCAACAAACCTTATGTAATAACCAACCAATCCTATAAAGTTACATGCTTCATGTCCATATTTAAGAGTGGGCTACTCTTAGATAACCTTAATCTTCGCTAGATCAACAACAATGTCATCCTTATATATTATGTGATCCAAGTAGTGGATCTTAGTTTGAAATAAATCACATTTAGACAAATTATCAAAAAAATTATGTTTCCTTAGCCTTTTCAACACTAATGTAAATGATGTTCATGTTCACTTGCATTCTTAGAATAGATCAGTATGTTATAAAAAAAATTAGAATAAACTTATCCATAAAATCTTTGAATACACTATTCATTAAATTCATAAATGCAACATATGCATTCATTAAACCAAAAGATAGTTGCATACTTTATTTGATAGTTTCATACTTAATTTGATCAAATAGATCATCTATCCTTGGTAGAGGACAATGATTTTTTATATTAACCTTTTTAAGCATGCACTAGTCAACACACAAAGTTAAGGTTCCATCCTTCTTTTTCACAAAGACCACAGGTGCACTCTAAGGTAACACATTTGGCCTAAAGCTACCATATTATAGCAACTATTGTAGTTCAAATTTAAGTTCCTATAGATCTACCATATTCATATGATAAGGTGATTTAGATGGAAGGGCTAACCTTATCATTACATCAATAACAAAGTCAAACTCTCTTATAGGAGACAAACCAAACAATTTTTTTCAGAAACATTAGAGAATTATTATAGAAATAGATATTCTCAAAATAATGTTTCTATTATAGGTGATGTTTCTTAGATTTGTATAGTATATAGTTTGTAGCCTTTACACACTATTTTATTTAGTTATAAGGATGATACTATCTTTCATACTTCTGATTTCAGCAAGCCTTGAATTATTACTAATTTTCTCATGTCATCATAATATTTTACTGCTTCATTATAAAAGTTTATATGAGCTTTATGTTGTTGTAACCAATCCATGCCTAGAATTATGTCAAAAGAATTGAGAGGAGTTAAAAATAGATTAACTTGGGTTTGAAAATTATCTAAGTATAAGCTTATTTGTTAAAGACACTTATAAATCAATACCATTTTACCTGAACTAAACTCAACATCCTAATTTTCCTTCAATGTCACAAGATTAAGTTTACAATAATTTATTATTTTAGGATTAATAAAACTATTTGTTGCTCCTGAATAAAAAAAATTGAAATGGAAATATCATTTAATTTACCTATGAATTGAATGGAGGTTACTTGAAAATTTGTGTTTCTATTATCCACAGCTGCATATGCCCTATGGTTAGCTTATTGATTTGAGTTAAGCTTAGGATAATCCTTGTGATAAGGATTATTTCCACATCCATAGCATGTTATAGTCTTTTGGGGTGACTTAGGAATGGTATTTTTCCTAGTGGAAAGTACATTTTGACTAGCTTGGGTCTGTCTAATTTCTCTTAAATTTTGTAGAGCTACAAGAATTTAGATTTTTTAATTTATTATTATATCATTGGGATTTATTAAAACCACTCGTACTCTTGGTAAATCTATAGTTTTATCATATTTCTCGATATTATTTGACAAAAGAGATAGGTTATTGTTCTTAGATTGTTGTATATTCTATTTAAAATATTATCTCACCTTTTGATGAACTTGCTCTTTCTCTTCTACCCTATGAGTAGATTCAATAAATACAATTAAATTATTAGGATTGGTCATATTAACATCATGATCAATATCTCCTTCAACCCTAGCTTGAACTTGGTTACTTTAGTTTATTTATCATGAATGTATTTAATATAATGAATCAGGTTTAAAAACATATTTTTATACTTAGTTATTAACATATTCTCTTACTTTAATAGTTGAAAATCAGTTATTTTTCATTTATTAAAGTTTGAGATAAGATACCTCTTCTTAAATTATCTTTCAAAAGTAAAACAAGTAAAAATCATAAGTTGGTAACCTTCTAAAGCACAGAGATGGTTCTGTAGAGTGGATTAAAATAAATGATTAGTCAAGCATTAGTCCAAGAAATCAAAGAAAAATGTATAAAGAGATAACTAAGTCAAGCCAATCTATTCATGTTGGGGTTGTTAATAACAATAAGATACAAATTAAAGTAAACTGTTAACTTTCCAAGTGACTCCATTTCTCAAAAGCAACTCAAAAACATGTTCTCCCCTTGATGAGGCATCTTTGTCTTCATCAATAATGGTGAAAAACTCCTCTAATGTCTCAAGAACACTCCATAAAACCTAGGCTCATTATATTGCAACTATCTATTTGCCTATCCAATGAAGCTAATCCAAATATGAATAGTGAAATTATCGAAACACAAATGAGTTTTGAAGATATTTTAGCATTATAACATTACAATACTTGAGATTGAAAATGATGTTCATGGCCTCTCTATTTATAGATTTTTGAGATTGATCAAAATGAATTATGACCATCCATCTTAAGATTAAGATGTGTGACCAAGAATCCATTCAATTTTGGAGGTTAAAATCAATAAATGACTTCATAATGATTTTGGAAGAAGGGGAATTAATGATTCTTGGGAGGCCATGATTCAAATATTTTATGCATTTTTGGCCTAGGGATGCCTTTCCAATAAATGATGTCATTAGGTGATGTAGTTAATATAAATCAATTTACAAAAACAAATATTTAATAACCTCCATGGAAAATCCACTTATGCTCTTTATTTGACTTAATTATCCTTAAACAAGATTAATCAACATTTGTGCAAATCTTTAGAAATTAGCTCTCAATTAATCAAAATGATCAGAAAATCATATTACTAGGTCATAATTTGATTAGAGAAGAATTGGAATGCAATGTTAGATGCATTGGAACCATATTCCTATTTAGTATGTTGCCAACACAAAATAACAAAGGCACGTGATGTGTATAAATAAATTACAATAAAATAGTGATCCAAAGCACTAAATGTTAAAATCATCATTTTGACTCGAAATGGATTGATTAAAGTTAGGTATCCCATAAAATCAAATACCCCATTTAGGGATACATTAGCCTAAATTAGCACTTGTAAATGACAATATCAAACCATTTAATGGGTTTTATAGATTTTGACCTAAAATGTGTATTTGAGTGCAATTTAAGTAAGATTGACAATTTCAACACAAATGGTGTTATGAATTTGATGTCTACATTTCCCCCCTATTTGAGAAGGCGTAGCGAGATATTCAAGTGAAGCAACATATTTTTAAAGAAAATATTTGTCAAGAATAAATTGGAATAGACCCATGATGCCCCCTCAAGAGGATAAACTAGGATGAAAGAGAAGGATTGACTCTCAAAAAGAGAGGCAAAGTGAGATATTAACCCATGGAATATATCACATCCTGACGAGTTAATTCTTGCACTCGTGGTTACCACCAGTGATCAAAATATAATTAGAGGTATAATGGGACCCAAATATAGGGGCAATGGGAAGGATTCAATCCAAACATGTAAGGGACACACTTGAAATGTACCCAATTTGAGAGTGTAAGCTGTGTGCTTATGACATTGATCAATCCTAAGATAAATTTCACATTAAAACATCACCATCATGGGTAAAAGTGTGGAGATCTTGGAATTATAAGAAAATGAGAATGTGGTATCCATAAGGATGATAATACGAAGTGCCATAGTAGATTAGATTTGATCGTGATAAGATAGTTATGCCCCAGTAGGGATAATTTTGATCACTGATAAAAAAATAAATAATGCTTTGGCCCTTTAAGTATGATTAGATTATGATGTTGTACCCCAATATGGGCAATTGTCAAGTAATTAGCTCAAGGAGATAACCTAATGCATAGATAAAAATGAGCAGGTTCAAACATACATGTGATGGTAGAATGGATTGGAAAGCCATAAGAAACTAAACTTATGAGAATGCACAAAGTGATGATCGAGATGAAAATATGAATGGAAGATAGTTAAGCTGACCTCAATAGAAATTAGGCACTAAATAAATAGTCTAGTAAGCCCTCAAGCCAATGTAGTTCTCCCAAGAATGGGATAGAATGGAATGAGGGATGAAAAAATTGACTAAAAGATCAATTAGACTCATGATGTATGTGAAGAGATGCATGTCTAAGCATAGATTCAAGTGCAAAAATTCATGTTACCTAGATACCTAATTTCATATCATGAGCCTAGATAATGCATTATGTTCTTAAGACTTATTCATCAGAGCAATGTTGATGTTTAAGACTTTGAAACCTGAGCACAAAGTGCTTTCTATAGAAAAATAAATTAGGCATCATAAGTATGAATAAATTAAAATGACATAATATTCCAATTACACTAAGCCAATTCAAATATGAATACCTATAATTAAGGATAATGGTAAGACAATGACCAAAATCAGAGTTACAATTATTTACATTTAAGCAAAAGAGCAAAGAAAAAGATAAACATAAATAAACCTAACTTAAAATCAAGATATGAAAAATTAGGATTCAAGGAGGAACATGAAAATTTAAAAAAAAAAACAAGAATGACTTAATAAGATAGGATCAAGATATAAATAATTACGATCTATGTGGACCATCAAGGTGTTTTTGAACATAAAAGAGAAAAGCAAGACATCAACAGGGAAACACAAGACCAAAATGAGACAAGAAGTAATAAAAAGAGAAAAGGAGAAGAAATGAAAGGAGATGTATGAAAACACAAAAACACACCAAGAAAACACAACAAAACACCAAGAAAATTCAAAGAAACACATATAAATAAAAACCAAGTTATTGCGGTTTCAAGACAATTATTCATGCACGTGTGGTAGAGGCATTAATTTCCACCACAATGTAACAAAGAAAAATGACATAAATTTTTTTCCCTAATTAAATATTAACAATAGTCAAATAAATTTAGGAAGAGAAGAAAAGGAAAGGGTTGGTTGAGCTGACTCCATATGTACAAGACAAGTGGACGCTACTTACATAGTTTCATGGATGAATGTTCCAACATGAACTTCAAGCCAAATGTAGTTCTCCAAATAAGTGGGATAGAAGACATGATGATGACCATAAACATATGATTAATGTTGTAGAAGAAAAGGGAAGACTTGAAAAATGAGATTGGTCTTGCAAAAATACAAGGTGGTGGGATGAAGGAGAATAATGTTGCAAAATGAAAAGTATGTGAAACAAGTTGAATTACATAATAGAAAGTTAGTAGGATAAAATTCTTGTAAAATGGAAATAACATGATGATAAAAATGTACAAAAGTGTAAGATAATAATTTTTTGTCTTTTTTGGATCAATTATCTAACGTTTTTGGTATTTTCAAAGTATTTCCAACATTTTTGGTGTTTTTGTGATAAAATATGCACAAGATGGGACTATCTAGTTAAGGAGATGCTCATTAGAGAGTAGAAGTTCTAATAAAATAATTAATCTGATTGCAATAGCCCATGCTCACAAATTGATAAGATTTAGAAATCCTAAAAATTTAACAATGCCTACAAAGAGTAGCAAATTTAATATAGAACAGTGTGCGACATAAAATCAATCTGAAGAACTATGTGGCAAATGAAGAGCTTTAGTGAAACTGATTTTCTTATTCACTTGTCTATAGAAGAAGCTACAAAAGACTATTTTGGCTAAATTACTTTATAGAGATAGCATTGAATGCATTCATAAGACATAATCAAGATCATAATTAGTCAAGGGATAAAAGTGTTCAAGCTTACAATATGCCAAAGACATAACAAAGAATATGGTTCTCTAAGAGAACGGTCCAAAGAATAGGGTCCAACAGATGTATGGTCCAAGGTGGGATAAAAAAAGGGTTCTCTTTCAAGAATGGTCCAAATAATATGGCTCTTAAAGAGAATGGTCCAATATATGATAAATTGTGTTTAGAGTGCCAACGGTTCAAAGCCTCCATTACCCAGAGTCGTGAAGAGTGGGCCAAGGTAGTAGAAAATGTGTTTAGGGGAGGATAAAATGACAAGATAAATTTACTTTAGCATAAGTTACCCACCAAGTTAGGGGTTTTATAGATAATGATTCAAAGTTGTTCAAGTGTAGAACCTCTTAAGGTGTATGATGTTCATGGGCTCTATAAGTTATTTACCATTTGGTTTATAAGTTAATATGACCTTGATCCATAGTTCATTGTGATGACATATGGTCCCAACCAGTTTAGTTAAAACTTACCTTCTTTTTTTATTCAATGTTTGTGTTCTTTTGGTTCTCTTTCAGGACCAAATCACCAATCTCAAACTATCTATGGAGAATGCATTTGTTGTAACTTCTTTGTAATTTGTTCTGATAGGCTTACAAGTTTTTTAAGGTAGACAAATGCTTTCCATCAAAGAGTTTTATCTCTTGTAGCCTTAAGACTCTGTAGTCCTCATAATGTTCAATATGTTCTAGTAAACTCACAAGGATGGTAGTTTGATCTCTACTAGGATAATAGATTTAGTGTCATAGACAAGGGAGTATGGAGTGGCTCTTGTTGGGGTTTGATAACTAGTTTTGTAAGCTTAAAGGGTAGGAAATATTTACAAGTGCTAATTATGGCCAATGCCATTGACAATCTTCATTAAGATGGATACAATAGTTTTGTTTGATGCCTCAGCATGTTCATTGCCTTACAGGTTATACGGAGTTTATTTTTAGAGATTTGACATCTTGGTTCACAAAGGATCATTATCATATATAATGCAGGTGGGGATGCCATATCCATAGATGATATGATAATGGATGAATTTAGTAATCTACTTCCCAGTAATGTAAGTGAGAAGGATGGCCTCAATCCACTTAGTAAAGTATTTGGTTGTAGTCAAAATGTGTTTATGGCCATCTAAATTTGTCAGGTTAATTTTCCTAATGAGATCAAGGCCCCATTTTTAGAATGACTATGGTGTCATGATTGGTTGTAGTGGTACAGAAGGTGCATGTATCAAGTTTCCATGCTTCTGACAACGGACATACTTTTTCACATAATTTCAAGCATTGGTCTCCATTTTTGGAAAATAATAGCCTATTTAGAGGAGCTTCTTTGCCAAGACTACACCATTGGTGTGGGCCCCACACATTTCTTCATGAACCTCCTTCAAAGCTAGTTTAGATTCTCCTAAAGATAAAAAATGAAGAAGCATTCCATCATAGCCTTTTCGATAGATCATGTTTCCAAGGAGGGTATACCACGTTAAGTAGTGAAAGAATAGTTTATATTGGCTATTGGAAAGGTTGGATAGGAATATATGGTCATGAAAGTAGTTATAAAAGTCTTGGAACCAGTGTGATTTAGGTGGGGGATTAGGAATAATAATGGTACATACCCTCTCTAAATCTAAAAAGACATGTGTAGGCTATATAATATTTACAATGAGGAACTAATACTCTTTAACAATGCCATCCATTTGTAACATGGAACCAATCATTTCCATTACATTAATGGATATGTTTTTTACTCCTGGAACTTATTCAAAGTATAGATATTTAAAATGTGTTTTGAGGTTATCAATGATTTTCTTGTAAGAAACAAACTCACCATCTCTCATTTGATAATGATCAATGGTCTAATTGATGACTAACTATGAGTTAACATAGACTTTTAATCTCTGAATATCCCACTGTATGGCAAGTTGAACCCTTGTGATTAATGCCTCATACTAGTCCATATTGTTTGTATAATGAAATTGTATATGAAATGCTTTAGGAATCAGATCCCTGTGGGGTGTAATCAACAATATGCTAGCACCAAATATTTTAGATGTAAAGGATACATAAAAATATATCTTCCATTATCTATATTCCTATGATTCTTGTTCTATTACCATAATATATTCATCTGGGAGATCAAATTTGAGAGGTTGAGTATCTTCAATAAGAACTTCTAAAAGCTAGTGAGTAATAACCTGCTCCTTGATTGATTTTTAATTATGATAATCAATGTCAAACTCACATAGTATCATAACCCATTTGGCCATATATCCTTAAAGAGATGCTATAGATAAGAGGAACTTGAGAGGGTCCACCTTAGTAATGACAATAGTTTTGTTTTAGATTAAGGTAAAAATAGGTTTTGAAGGGGCCCCAAAACCCTATACATCTGAAGATAGAAAAAACCTTAAGCAATCCAGAAAACACAAGAGCCAGGAAACTGCTTAAGCAAAACCAGTTTAACCAGTAAATTGAAAACAGCTAACAAAAAGCAGACCAATCAATAAAATTATTTCTTACAAGACCGAAGCTTCATATCTAGAGGGGGGACCAAGGGCTTAGACTTCTTCCTCTTTACAGTGGTCCAACCATCCTCTACCTTAGCTGCCTCAGCATCCCAATCCTCAGAAAGCCTAGATCCATGAAGTCCAGGGGGTGTCGAGGCCTCAGCAAAAACCTTAAGAGAACAAGCCAGCTTCTGGCTCCTAGGAGAAGCCTTCAAAATAGGTGGAGGGACCTCCACCTCCTTTGAAATTGGTTCAGGGAGATCACAACATCCTTTCTCCGCAGTACCTACAATAAGATTTGTCTCCCGTGGCATCTCCTTATCCATCGATTTAGAATGGCTAATCTCATACTCTGAATCAGTCGATTCAGCACCAGGTTGTTTAGCATAATAGTGTTCAAGTCCTGCTTTAGACCACCAAGAAGTTGAGATTTTGGGTATGGATTTCCCTGCAGTACACCGCCCTGCAACGTGCCCTGTCTGGTGACACTTTCTACATCGAAAGGGTAAACCTTCAAAATCTAACCTTTGCATCCAAGAACCCCTAGGGGAGTCCAGACAAATCGCCTCAGGAAGGCCCTTTGAAACATCCACCTCAACCATGATGCGAGCACAGGTCGAGCGGTACATCCTCTGAGTTTCATCATCCTCAAATAAAAACTCCCCTATAGCGTTTCCAATGGTTTTAAACACCGCTTCTTGCCATAAATGTATTGGTAAATTTGGGAGCCGAACCCAGACCGGGATCTTATTGAAGGTTTTCGTGAGAGGATTGAAGTCCTTATGCCACCGTTTAGCCATAAGGGGGAATTTACCCTGTAATAAGAGGTTACTATTGGACAGAATGGTTTGCCGATCATTAGAAGTTTGGAATAATGCAATGAAAAAGCCTTTAACACAAGGGAATATTTCAACATTTGCATCAATCTGTGGCAGCCAAGTATTGGATATCCAGCCATGTAGGTCTACAAGGGAAGGCCAGCAACCTCAAAATCTACAAATAGCCCCAAAATTTGAAAACTGATCTACCCAATCAAAAATTGCTTCTATAGTATCTGAATCCAGATTGACCCTAACAGGATTTAAAACACTTATAGGAGAAATGCACAATCTCCCAGCAGAGGCTTGATCTTTCGCATCATGTATTTCAGCTTCATAAGTAGCCACATCCGCATAAGTCCTTTCCTTTGATCCCAGGACAAAACCAAAAATAGGGGCTTTTGCATTTTTCATTTCTGGAGATAAACCTTTTCCTATAGAAGAGTGGGCGCTCAAGATGCTAACGCTATTCCCAAGTGGGGTCCCTTTCAACGCACGATCCGCAACCTCACCATCCACTGGATCAACGGCATCCTGGTTCGGATTTTGGGTATGCACACCAGGAAGCCCGTGCACATCATTCAATGTTACAGATTTCAAATTCTCCATGCGCGGGATTCCTCTTAGCAGAGTTCTCATATTCTGTATATGACAATAGTTTTGTTGTTTAACATATAATGTCATAATTTTTTAGTAGAAAACACCATAGCCAAATATGCCCTATTAATAGGTGTATAATTATTTTCATAATCCACCAATATGTGGCTTAAATAATAGATAATTTTATACTTACAATGATCATCATGTTCATACAAAAGTGCCCCTAGTGCATTCTCAATAGTTGATATATAAAGGATTGGCTTTCCCTGTGTTGGTAGTTTTAAGACTAGAAGATTGGCCAAGTATGTCTTAAGCTTTGCAAATGTTATATAAAAATATTCACCCAATTGAAATGTCAACACTTTATTTAAAAAATGGGTAAATTAGTGACACTTATCTACCAATTGATAAATGAATCTACATATATATTGGACCTTTCCCTACAGGCTTCGTAGTTGTTTAAGATTGTTTGGTGGAGGCATTTACACAATATATTTGAATTTTTTAGGGTCAAATTTAATCCCTATTTGTGATATAATAAAACCTAATAATTTCCTTGATGTGAATCTAAATACACATTTCCCAAGATTTAGGTGGACTTTCTATTCACAAAGCCTCTCAAAAATTCTTCATAGAATATCAAGATGTCCAGCTCTTGTTCTTGATTTTACTAGTATATCATCAACATAATCATCAAAAATAGCATGCATCATGTCATGGAAGATTAAATTCATGGAATGTTGATATGTGGCTCTAACCTTATTCAATCCAATGACATGACTTAGTAATAGAATGCTCCCCATGGAGTGGTGAATGTAGTCTTGTGCTGATCATCTTGGGCTATCTTGATCTGATTGTATCCAGAAAATATATCCATTAAGGATAACATATTGTACCCTACAGTTGATTTGATAATCATATCAATGTTAGGTAGATGAAAATCATCTTTGGGGCATGATTTTTTGATATCTTATAAATTAATACAAATACATATACTTGGGGTATTTTATGCACTAGGACTATATTTGAGATCCATTCAAAATAATCTTGTGGCCTAATAAAACCTACTTCTAACAACTTCTCCAATTCTACTTTAATTAATAATTCAATTCATGGATACATCTTCCTCAATTTTTGATTGACTGGTCTAGCATCGAGATTGATAAAAAGGTGATGCACAACTGCATCTGGGTTTAAGCATAGCATGTCAAAGTATGTCTATCTAAAGATATCAATATAATCCCTTAGGAGGGATATATTTTTTCCACATTCTACTTCAGTAAGGGAAGCTCCAAGATAAACAATTTTTAGATCCTCATGGGTTCCTAGGTTCACTTCTATCATGTTTTCCACAAGGAGTCTAGATCCATCTTCTAGAATTATAGGCAAGGTATGATCCTGATCATCTTCTTCTACCACATCTTTTTGTTGTTCCTCCCAAAGTTTTGGATAGTATGATGAATAAAAAATTGCCATCTCAGGTAAAGACCAAGTAACAAAAACCTATGGAAACTCAAGAGCAAGATGCTCAAACATTTTTTATTGTTATAAAGAGATGATTATACTAGCTATGGAATTTGGGCTAGATGTAACTTTTGTGTCCTGAGGGGATGAACAAAGTTTCCATCCTAAGAGCACCTAAAATAGGTTTTCAATCGAAGGTTTGTCTTTTTATGTAATTTTCCTTGATCAACGAGTTCCTCAAAGAGGTTTTCACCTAAATATATTGATGTTTTCTCTTTATTACAACCAAAAATGTTTACCTACTGTCCAAATTAGGTAGAAAGATCTAATGAAAATCAAAGCCTTGTTTATGATCACCAATGGGCAATCCATCTCTTAGGCCCATATATTCTAAAATTGATTCTTCATTCTAAAAATCATCAAGGGGTATAACCTAATCTTCTTGTCCTAATAAATGAAGTTGAGATGGTAAAGGCATAGGGAATAATGAGGGTTTGCTTTAAGATGGGAAGTTCCAATGGTAAAAATATGATGTTTTGCTTCAAGAAGGGAAGCACCAATAAAATGGGTTCTTACCTCAGGATGAGAAGCTCCAATAGTGGGATATGTTTGTGCTTTAGTAAGGGAATATCCAATAGGTGTTATGGTTAAAATGGTATTGAAATCAAATATGTCCATGTCAAAAAGCTCATCAAAAAGGCTATAATGGGACATTGTGTTGCTACCAAGAGTCTCATTACTAGTCAATTCAGAAGAATCACTATCAAAAGTCATGAGGTCATCCCCAAGTAGTATAAAGCCAAGACCTTGATTCCAATTAACTACTTCAGCTAATATGGGTTCTAGGATTCCTTACACTCATGGGCCAACACCTTTTCCTGTATAATCAAGATGATCCATGATTTGATTAGGGATTAGATACTTTGGATTCTAAAATAAATTAGCTAGGTCTTTAGAATATAACCAATCTCCCTCAGTAAAAGCCTCATGATATTTCTTTGGTGTAATAATAGGTACAAAAACCACCAATGGTTTTTGTTGTTTCTTCTTTGGTTGTTAAATCTAGTTGGGTCCATTAGGAGTCTTGAAGGTTTAGTCTTATCATATGTTTTAGGGAATTCAGGAAACTTTACAACATGGAAGGCATCTTTTAGATGGTACATGGAAATGCCTATGTCTTCAATAACAACTTGCTTCACAAGAGCTGCAAGAAATGGATTGGCCAAAGTAGAAGCTAGATCACTAGGGTCAATATAATTAGATGGAGATGGGTGTGAAACTATGGCTTTGTTATTTTTAGAAATGAATTCAGAACCTAGGTAATAGTTATAATTGTGGAATTTAGCCTCTATATGTTTGTAGTATTGATATAACTGTTGATCAATAGGAATAGTAACCTTGATCCCATCATGGGAAACTTAAGGCATTGGTGTAGGGTGGAAGGAATGGCCTATACTTCATGTATCCAAGGATGACTAAAAATTATGTTATAAGGAAGTTAAATATCATAATATGGAATAATGTGTGGTGGGAAACAAACCCAACCATGACTGGTAACTGGATTGTGCCTGAAGGTTCCCTTTTGGCATTATTGTAAGCCTTGATTGTAATTATTTTTGGATAAATGTCTTTTTCAGTGTAGCCAAATAATCTTACCAACTTAAGGGATATAATGTTCATCCTTGAACCATTGTCTATAAGAACCCACTTGATCTTATGATCTACAATGATTATCTTAATGTATAATGGGTTATTGTGATTTGGGCCAATAGTGGACATGTCTTTTTGGTCAAATGTGATTTGTTGAAACAAAGATAAATGTCCAACTAATTTCTAGAATTGATCAGGGTTTATATCACTAGGCATAGTGGATTCTTTCAAAAGTTTATTCAGAATAGTTTTATGGATGTCAGATATCCATAAGAGTTCCAATATGGAAATCTATGCAGGGGTTTTGTTCAATTGGTCCACTATACTATAAGGCTTTTCAATTATGGATTGACTTAGTTTAGCCCTTATTAGCACAATATTTGGATTTTGAACTATTGGCATAATTTTCTCATTAGGTTTCATGGAATAAGTGGGCAAAGGGCCCTACATGGTGACTCACGGGTGTCTAGTTATGACGGTACAACCTAGAGGTGGTAAGAATCCATTATAATTAGAAGAGGATGAAAAAGGGCCTTTGATGGTGACTCATGGGCATCTAGTTGTATTGATACAATTATGAGTTTATGAGGATCCTTTATAATTAGAATAATGGTGTTGTTATTCAAAATTAGTAACCCATGTAAATGGATTTGCAACTACACTGCACGAACTCAATGTGGTATTACTAGGGGAGAAGGTGTTGACCCCATAATGATGGGTCCTATGCTATGAGGAACATGAGATTATCCATTTGGTTTCAAAGTAATAGTGGAAATGTGATAAATATAAATTTACCCTCCAATATTTTTATAGTCATATGACATGTTGTTATAAGCCACATTGTTTGTATGGGAATTATGATCCTGACTATGCTCATTATGATTTTGACCCTGATGTTGGTTTTGATTATACCTCTATCCTTGATTCTGACCTTAGTTTTGATTGTTTCTTAATGGTGATGGATTATGTTGAGGAAAGGGGTCCTTGTAGATCCCCATATCTATGTCTTGATTAGGGGCCAACTTGATCTCCAGTTCACCACTTTTAATGAAGTCTTAAATGATGTGTTGTAATTGGACACAAAAATATAAATTATGACTAATTACATGATGGAAGTTACACCACTCATTCTATTTGTACCAATCTAGTTTCAATTGATCATGAGGAAATGGCCTTGTTACTGGGCATACAATCAAATTTTTTGCTATGAGATTTGAAGCACTATTTTAGTTGGTTCTCCTAACTTGATAAATACTTTGAAATTGTTATGAAATGTTTTGTGTAGAGCTTGTCTCTATATAATAAGTGGTAGATTTGGGGGATCTAATTATACATTCAGGGGAGGTAGATCCTACACCATTTTTACATGCCTTTTTTTAGTCATCCCATTTCCAACTATGTTCTTGTTAAAGCCCTTAGGATTATATTGTATAACATTTTATGTAGATGATTGGGCCTAATTTGAAGTTTAGCCTTGCATGAAAATCTTGACAAGACCCTTAGCAACAAGAGCCTTCTCAATTTGTACCCCTTTGTTGATAATTTCCTTGAATGAGTTAGCACAAGCTAGAAATAGATTGTGCACAACCTCAGGATGTAAGTTTTGTACAAATATATCCACTAACTATTTGTCTATCAAGTTATGTTGAAAGTGACCCATGAAATCTCTCCATATTTGTAGATATGTGGTAAAACATTCACCATCATGTTGTTTATATTTGAACAAGTCAACAACAGTCAGTTCATGTTCTATGTTGTAAGAGAAATGGTTAATGAAATTTTTGGACAAGTCATTCTAATGTGTAACCAATCCTTTGGGTAATTTAAATATCCAATCAAGAGCATGTCCCATTAAAATATATGGAAACAATCATAGTAAGTAATGTCTACTATAAATAACCTCTTGGCATAAAATGAAAAATGCCTATATGTGCTCACGTGAGTCTCCCTTTCCTTTATATTTATCAAATTTTGGTGCCTCAAAATGAGGTGGAAAGGGGGTTTGGATAATGGTCAAATAAAATGGATATGGACATATCTCATCAAATTTAAACTTCTTGACTCTATTATTCATCTCCAATCATTGCATAATCTCATTTATGGAGTTCCACTTTTACATGTTTGGTGCATTCGTGGATGGGTTATGATGTTTTTGGGGTGGAATGTGCCCATTATTCTATTGTTTGGTATTTTTATTAGGGTGGAATGTGCCCCTATTTTTTTTGTTGGGGTGGAATGTGCCCATGGCATTATTATTAGGGTGGAATGTACCCCTGTTGTTGCATGGATTTGTGAGGGATGTACACCCTATGTTTTATGACTTGGTTTTGATTTGATCCTATATTTGAGTAGATAGGTTATTAATTTTTGGATTATAAAACATTCCCTAGATTTAGCTATCTTGGATGATTAGTGTCTTGTTGATTTTGGGAAATTCTTTGTCTATTTACCAATTTTTGTGTTGGTTGAGATGAACTAGATAAAATGTCTTGAGAGATCTCCTCAATACGAATTGAATGTTTGGATCTATGATTTTGTAAAGTGATAAGAGGTTTATGATGTTTAAAGAATGTATGTTCCATTTCTAAGGGAACATTTTGCAACATCTCGTGTCTTTAACTATTTATTTAGGTTGCCTTGATCTAACACTATTATGTTCTCAACAAATGTTTGTTGCGTACTTGAAACCACATCTTTTGGTTCTTTTGAAGCATTATTGTGAATTTAAGTAGCAACTAATGAGTCAGTTAAGTCTACAATAAGCTGATTAGCATATCAGTGACTTATTTTCTTGATCTTCGCTATAAGATCTAGATTTGTGGGTTTTGACTCTATAAGCATTTATTTAAATTTGTTAGAAGAAGAAGATATGTATACTTGTGAAAAATCTTTCTCTTTCCATTGTATTTATTCTTCTATAAATAAGGTATGAAATTGTTCCATAGGAAAATATGAAGGCTATCTAGCAACTAATTCTATCAACCTAAGAAGTACTTCATCTTGGCTCTCTTGGTGTTGATATTCATTGTATTCTTCCTCAGATCCTACTATTGTAGGTATGTCCTCAAAGACAACATAATTATCTTGACCATCATAAAATTTCTCATCCTCATAGCTAAGGTCATAAGAGACACCACTACAAGTGAACCTTTGAGTTATGTCTAAAAAGAGTTTTTCTCTATGTTTGACTAGATCTAGAGCAATGTTTTACAAAAGTTATGAACAAGGTATGGATTTTGTCCTCTTTTTCAACAAATTACTAAGGCAAAAATAGGACTATAAAAATGAGGGTGGCTTAGAACCACATGAAATTATAATATTTGGTTCATGAATTTACTCAACTTTTGGTAAAGTTGAAATCATATAGATTGGAAGATGGTATGATAACTCAAAAATCTAGAGTGTGACTTACACACCAAAACATAAACCTTTGTGATACGTCAATACCATAAAATCTAGTTTAACTTTGATGACTTAACACTATAAAATTAGAATAAAGCTCTTCATATTACGAAGAATATAATGCGAATTAAAAAACTCATGATGTGAAAACATGCAAGAATTCCTAAGTATAAAATTAAAACTAAACGGGAAACACAATGCTACCACATGGTGATAGTGGGGATAGTATAAAATGTGTTCTATGACTTAAAGTGTGAGCAATGTATACGATTATTTATGTTCACCAAGATTATAAATGTGATTTTGAGTCTATAAAATGACCCTCAATTAAAAAATAGAAAATTGAATTGAATTTAAAACAAGTTTAATGTGTAAATGGTGAACCCAATTTAATGCACCAACCCTTAGAACTTATGAAGGTTTAATTTTGAATGTGAATTATCAATGAAGGACTTTATTAAAATTTGGAAAATGATTTAGACTCAAATGGGTAGTATAACTATACCAATTAGACCAATGATGACATAATGTTTATGATGACAAATTTGAATAAGGAAAAGATTGATTTTCACTTGGATAGCATAATGCCTTGTTGTTCAATAAATTTAAGGACAATGTGTTTTGGTTTATGAAACTTATTTTAATAAGTAGTTTTTGACCCAAAAAAAGACCAAGTAATCTAAGACAAAGACAAAACAACTAATTAATCGTCTTAATCCCTAAACTGACAATGTGTGGCAAAGTGGGGTTAACTAAACTAGCAAGTTTTTGAACATTTATAGATGGATTTCATGCATAAGAATTTCACTTTAAAATTCAAGAGAAGCAACATGTAAATCAGGTCCACATCATATGGCTTACTTTAAAAAGGTCTTTCCCTTTTTACCACCACTACATTCATCACTTGCTCAGTGTAATATGATGTGCAACATGATCATATGTCTCATGCACTTAACCTAGCAATATAATATTGTTTAATTACTCAAACCACCATCCCAGTAAGTGATCACAATTTACATAACCCTCCATGGAGAGGGTTTGAAGACAATGTTAAGAAATGAAACCCCAGGTCAAATATTAACTAAATAACTTATGGGAGGTGATAAAATCCCCCTCATAAGCCAAAATTAAAAAATAAATGACAAGTAAAAGAGATTTAGGGTTGTTTATAGATCACCCAAGCCATTTGGGTCTTGGAGAAATCCTTCACAACTTCTATTTTACACTTTTGACTAAGGCACTTTGAAATAAAGTTGGTGCTTTTGATCCCACAAGTTCCATATAAGGGATGGGGGAGAGCATACATGCAAAAATTTATTTCTTTCAATCAATTCTAAAAAATCAATGATCTATTGAAGACAAACTTTGAATTGTGTTCAATGTTAAAGCACTAAACAAAATGTGTGGTGATGTTCTTTAGCCCCTTGGCCTTAAGTTTTAAAAAAATTTAAAGAATAATTACAAAACATTCAAGAAAATATCTAATTGTTTCTTTAATCACCCAAAATAAATGTTCTAAATCCTTTTTAGGCACTTAAAAAGAGTTTTAAAATACTAGACTAAGATTTTTTAGATCCGTTTTAAAGTTGGCCCTATAAGGAAAAAATAAAGTTTCATTTAGCCTTAAAGCACTTTTCCAAATGAGACAAATAACTTTGAAAAATGATCTCTCAAGTTTTACACAGTGCAATCCTGCTACTATGCAAAACCATGATTTAAACATGCAATATCTCTACTTGAGTTAGTTTAAAAAAAATCAAAATCCGGCTACTCAAGTTAACAATATTGTTATTCAGGTCTACAATATCGTTACTCAAGTTGGATCAGGTGAGGGTCACAATCTCACTATTTAGGTTGGCATGAGGTCACAATCCCACTATTTGGTTCAGGGTGTAGTCACAATCCCACTATTTAGGGTTAAAATCCTATGAATTATAGGGCAATACTTCCACTATGAGAGTTGTGGTATTCTCACTTAAGCACTAACAGTTTATCGATAATACCATGACTCGATTAGGCAATCCCAAGACTCGGATAGGCAAACCCATGAGTTGGATAGGCAATTTCATGACTCAGATAGGCAAACCCATGAGTTGGATAGGCAATCCCATAACTATCAAGTTATGATTTTGCAATATTATGACTACCAAGTAGTGGGATTACAATATCGCTATTTGTGAGTAGAGGTATTGTAATATAGCTATAGAATCTATAGATAGAATCAAGGTTAGTATGGAAAAACATAGTTTAAACATAAGACCATGAATTAAAATGAAAAAACCATGACTGTGTGAGTTGTGAGATTGTAGTCTAGAGGACAAAACTGTGACTTCTAGAAAAATGGACTTTTACTCAAATTTTCACCTTTTTGCCTCCACACTCTAAGATCCTACAAATAAATGGTTAGTAGGTTATTTTTAGGTACTTTTTTTATCAAATTAATCGAATGTGGTCCCACCAGACATTCCAAAATGTAGATTGAATTACAATAAATGATTATTCAAGTATTAGTCTCATAAATCAAAGAAAAATGCATAGAAAGCTAACTAAATCAAGCCAATCTATTCATGTAGAGTTAGCTAATAAAAATAAGATACAAATGAAAGAAAGTAAACTATTACCTTCCCAAGTGACTCCATTGGTTAAAATCATCTCAAAAACATGTTCTCCCCTTGATCAAGCATCCTTGTCTTCATCAACAATGGTTGCAAACTCCTCCAATGTCTCAAGAACACTCCATAAAACCTAGGCTCATGATATTGAAACTATCTAATTGCCTATCCAATGAATCTAATTCAAATGTGAATAATTCAATAATAAAAACATAGATGAGTTGTTAAAATATTTTAGCATTATAACATTACAATACTTGAGCTCAAAAATGATGTTCATGGGCTCTCTATTTATATATTTTTGAGATTGATTAGAATGAATTATGACCATCCATATTGAGATAAGATGTGTGGCCAAGAATCCATTCAATTTTGGAGGTTGAAATCAATAAATGCCTTCATAATTATTTTTGAAGAAGGGACATTAATGAGACATGGGATGCATTAATGAGGTATGTGATGCATTAATGAGGCATGGGAGGCCATGATTCAGGTATTTCATGCATTTATGGCCTAAGGATGTCTTTCCAAGAAATGATGTCATTAGGTGAAGAAATTAATCGAAATCAATTTCAAAAAATAAATATTCAATAACCTCCATGGAAAATCCACTTAATCTCTTGATTTGACTTAATTATCCTTAAAAATGATTAATCAACATTTGTGCAAATCTTTGGAAATTGGCCCTCAATTAATCAAAATGATTAGAAAGTCATATTAACAAGTCATAATTTGACTAGATACGAATTGGAAGGTGATGTTAGCTGCATTGGAACCATATTCTCATTTAGAATGTTTCCAACACAAAATAACAAAGACATGTCATGTGTACAAATGAATTAGAATAAAATAGTGATCCATAGCACTAAATGGCAAAATCATCATTTTGACTTGAAATGAATTGATCAAAGTTAGGTATCCCATAAAATACATTATCCCATTTAGGGATACATTAGCCTAAATCAAAACATGTAAATGACAAGCTCTAACCATTTAGTACTTTTTATGGATTTTGATCTAAAATGTGCATTTGAGTGCAATTCGAGTAAGATTGACAATTTCAACATAAATGGTGTTAGGAATTGGATGTCTACAGGTTCCACCAAATAGATGTACATCTAACTAAATAATAAATAACCACTCTTACCTTTGTATTCCTTTGTATTGGAGGGCATATTTTGAATGTTAAATTAATTCTATAGGTGAACCAACAATGCATTAGTTACATCACTAGATTCCTCACTTGAAAAGGTTGGTGGAGGTAACTTTTATTATTATTTGATAATAAGATCAACCATATTTATAGGGTTGTCTTAGATCTCTTACTCGTCAACTTTCCCTTATTATCTAAGATGATGTTCTTATGTTGTAACACCCTCCAAGTTGTTCAATATACATTTTTCATTGTCCAACTTGTTTTGAAGGGCATTTAATGTAGTTAATATCCCATTCAAGACTACCTCTTGATTAGAATGAGTATTTTTTTCATCATGGTTAGGGGCTCCAATATTTATACCAACATTTTTGAGAGGATGTACCACTCTTTTAGGATTATTGATTCTATGACCTCTACCTCTACAAGGTTTAACATCCTTTTGGTTTTCATTTACCATTATAGATCTTGATCTCACCATCATAAGGTTAAAAAATAACAACTCAGTAGGATAAACAACAACAAAAAATTCCCCAAAGTTCCCTAGAGCATTATAACATTACTTTGATACTAAGAGGTAACAACCAAAATTATTTTTTATATAATACTGAGATAAACAACTATAGTACAAATACTTAACCATAGTTTAGCATGAAAAACCATAATGATATCCATAATTATGTCATATCTAACATAATAATTAGACCAAGTCCATAAACTAACAATGACTTCATTAAGAAGCATTTTAACCACTTAATATTTAGATAGAAGTGGGTTAATGTAGACAAACTCACTCTCACATTGCCACATACTTAATTGTGGTGTTCCTAGTACATCTATCACTAACTTCTACACTTAACCAATCTCATGCATGGGCTATAAAATAGTTGGCACCTCAAAGGGTAAATTAAAAGTTCAACAAATAGTTGTAGGAAGTAAAATAGATTCAATAGAATAATCATAATACTAATCTTTCATAAGTAAGATATACCAACCTCACATGAAGTAAATAGTGATCTTGGAAAGGACTATTTCCAAAATCAATGAAAATATTTGGAATACTTTAAAAAAACAATAACACATGCATAGGATGAAGTAGACATCATCCTATTAGGTAGCTTAGGGTGATTAGATTACTAGTTACTTATTTTATGACAAGAATAAGTGTACCATGGAAGACTATATGATTGAGAAAGTGTTATTTAGCCATCAAGATATTTCAATAACCATGCTTATGTTCCATTTTGGAACAACTTATCTATTTATCATGGTAGGTATAGCCTCATGGCCTTAGTCCAATTGATCAAGTCAAGACATGTGTTAATTAATTAACTTAACTAATTCATCCAAACTTTATACTAGGTCATGCACACATATCTTCCAAACATTCATTATTTTAATTTCCTCATGAGTTAAAAAGAAATCTATGTGCTTATGTTAGGTTTACTAATTAACCTTTGTCACTTAAGTGAATTAAATATCATCTTAGATCCTTGTCTTTTTAGACTAAATGTTTGTCAATGTTTAATGCCTCAAGGATTAAGACATTCCTCTTTCTTAACTCCCAAGAGAATTATCAATCTCAAATTAGTATTTAAGATTCAAATAATTAACCTTTAACAAATCCTTTTTTATTATAATGAAATATAATAACTTTTTATTATTCCAAAGTTTAATTCCAAGTAAGGAGGAGATGTTCCTCAAACACATCATGCCTCCTAAAATATCCATTATAATATAGGACATTTATTGACTTAACCATTTACAATCTTGCTTTTAATTTAGTTTTAAGTCATGAATAAGATTTGAATAACATTAATTGTATCCTAGTTTACAATTGAACAATCCAACATTTCCAAGTGATTACATAAGGTTGTCCAAAATAATCCTATTACTTAAAAACAATGATATAATGGTTTCCACTTAAAATGATTGCCTTATAATATATTCCTTAAGAGGATATTAAAATTAAACAATTTTTGAATTATTTAAAAGAATCTTTAACAAAGAGACCAAACTATTATTGCAACCCTTAATAGATTGAGGAAATGTTTATATTTCTGTTGTATTCTAATGAAGTCACAACATAGTGATATAAGAATATCAATTAACACAAATTATTTTGATTAAATAATATAATTATTTAACTCAATCACATATGTTCAACTATATATATTTATATTGTCTCTCAAATGAATTATAACAATTTGATTGAAAAATAATCAGTCATCTATTTTAGTAACCCACTAACTCAAGGTTATCTTCATGAGATTAGTGTTAAGAAATCTAGATTTTACATTAGTGAATCTGAGTATTTATCGATAGGTAAATAGTAAGTTTGATATTTACCCAAAGGTAAATAGTAATTAGTTGTTAGTAATTGTATGGTTAATACAATAAGATTGTATTAGTTAGAATATTATATATTTGAGATATATTGTTAATGGGTCATAAAAATATATCTAAATAGTAGTTTGCTTAAACTAGAGGGATTTAGGTGAGAGAAATTAGGGGAGAAGTTATATGAATAATATTCCAATATATTTATGTAATGTCCTAGAATGAATTAATTTAGAGAATAGATAGAAGAATATTTGTGTCTTGAAGAATTTATTTATGTGTATGTATCCATTATACATTGCATGAGTTGATTCATTGCATAATCTAATCCAATTCTCAATAGTGGTATCAGAGCAATCTATAGTCCTATCCCTGTGAGTAATAGAATTCTAAAATATTAGAGGGACAATTATAATTTTATCTTTGCCCTATGCACAATATTTCATTGCATATGAAAGGCTGATAGTTTAGGAATATGTGTTTGGTTTCTATGAGATGATATTATAGTGGTTTGATATTATTGGAATCATATTGCTCCTAGTCTTGATTATAAAGCACTACCTCAAAAATATCAGTTGAAGGGGAAGGGTTGAGGACCCAAATTTTGTTGGATCAAACAATAAAAACTGAGTGAAGCACATCAAAAATACATGCATTAATCTCATCATATTTTTTAAAGTGCATTCATTATACAGATTCATTGAGCCAGAGGGGAAATTTTTATAGTATTACAAGATATCCAGCTGAAAGTCAATGTTATAACATATGATGGCTTCTATATAGGTGTTACTATCAAATGACTTATAGACTTGACTACATAATATACACTACACTATGAATGTGACAGAATTGGTAGATGGGCTTATCACACAATAGTAATTGATTTATCTATTCAGGTTGTCATGGAATTTTGTCGACAGGTGCTCAAGACTGTGTTTATGTGCATATTTATTCCTAATTAGATAAAATATATCTTGATAATTTATGTTAGTTTGTACATATACTACCAAGTTGTTCAATTAATATTTTAATGCACTATTTTATATCTCCATATGATGTTGAATTAACACAAAAAAAGGTTATTGTGTCTCTTTTCTACCATTGTCTACTAGTCTAATCATGGTTACATGCAGGTTTTTGGTGAAAGAATTAATGATATACATGGATCGTGCATTATTTCACATGATAGTATATGAAACTTCATGCACTTTCCCACACATGCATTTTATGAAATAATTAAGGTTAGATCCATAAGAGTATTATACTTAGCCATGTAATTTAGTGTCAATATTTTATAGAGTCAAGTTTACATTGTCTATTCATATGAGTAAAGTTTTAATAAGTAATTTATTTTAAAAGTCTGAGTCGTGTCTACAAAGAGTTAAAATATAAACATTAGGTATTTTAATGTTTTATATTTTGCCCAAAATCTAAAGTCCTCAAAGTGTCATTTATTAAGTTTTTATGTCATTATTATGTGGGTCTATACTTTAGTTTATAAGTAAAGATGAGTTGACTTTTAAATGTGTCATATTTTTCAAAGACATGTTCATCTTATCAATTAGGTGAATATTAGGGTCTCATTTAGGTAAATTAGGTTAATGTCATTTGAGTCAACAATGAGTCAAGATCATTTTTTATGTTAAGTCATTTTTTAAAAATTTCTATAAAGTCAAAAATTGTACAAAATAAAAAAAAATTACCTTACAGATGCACTTTTGCTTATACGTGACATCCACATTGTGGGGACAATTTCCATCAAAGAAATTATGTACTTGAGCTTCATCGATTATCATCTAAATAAGCAATGAAATATTGGAGGCTAGAGGATACACAAATGATAGAGGTCTTTTAACAACCTCTCATTAGTCACCAATGATGGGGCCACACCAATGATGTGGTGATATTTTGTGTGGTGTGTTTTTCATTTCAGTTATGTGGATTTTAGTGTGGTATGATAGTTTCTATCTCAGCATGTGTGACAAATAAAAATAGAAGAATATGTATATTCAAGATATGTAATTTGTGTGAAATTTTCAAACATGATTCCCTGATGTGAAAACATTGTGAAAGGATAGAAAACACCAATGCAAGTTAGTTCATAGATCTTGAATGGGTTTGTGGTAGATCTCGAAAACCACTAGGAGGTGAATAATAGATAGAAGGAGGTTTCTATTCATTTAAAGGTTTATGGTAAACCTGTAAAACCATGGGAGGAGTGAGGATCTCTTATATAAAGGTCATGAGCCACATAGTTTGGCATGCTACAAGAGGTGAGCATACTGTAGATAAGAGTGTGAATGTTTTTGCACCATGTAAAAACTATGGGGGTGGGGAAGTTAGGAAATCTATCTTTTGCATTAGTGAATATGAGTATTTACCAAGAGGTAATTAGTAAGTTTAATATTTATGGAAAGTTAAATAGTAATTAGTTGTTAGTAACCTTATGGTTAATACTATAATATTATATTAGTTAAAATATTATATATTGGAGATATATTGTTAATGGGTTATAACAATATATCTAAATATTAGTTATATTAAATTAGAGGAATTTGAGTGAGAGAAATTAGGGGAAAAGTTATATGAATAATATTCCTATATATTTATGTAATGTCCCAAAATGAATTAATTTAGACAATATATAGCATAATATTTGTGTGTTGTAGAATTTATATGTGTGTATGTCTCCATTATTCATTGCATAATCAGCCCCATTTGTCATAAATTACAAGACTGATAGTATTGAATAATTAGATGATATTCATGAACACATATTCATTATAGGAAATGGCTAAATGAAATTATTTCAAGTATACCAAGAGATGCATATGCATTATTAACCAATGCATAACAGTTTGAGATTTAAACAAGAGTCTACGGTAATATTTTATCCAAGTAATATAAAATCAATGAATAAATTAGTTTAGCTTATGTATTTTTAGGTTCACATTATCTATACATCATAAATGTAAATGAGAACATAATGAATTATCTAATATTTATAAAAAAAAATATCAATTCCAATCATAATTATAAGTCAATTTGCATACATTAAATTAATTATGAAAGTTAAACATAACATTAATCTTTCATCACTAACTAATTAACATAAATATAATTTAAATAATTTAATTATACAATAGTAAACCATCTCATTTTACAATCCATACTATTAATATCTCAAATCTTGAAGAAGTACAACAAGCAATCTTCCGCATGCAAATCCAAGGAAGCAAATATCCACCTCTCTAGTCCCAATGAGCCAAACCATAAGTAACCCTAAACCAACCCATCCATCAATTGTATGTGAATTCTTCCAGATGAGAGAAGTGAGTAAGGTAAAATTGACTATTGAGCTTGAATTAAAAAGCAAATTAATGAAAATATTTAAACAACATTGTTTAAATTCATGGATAACAACATTAACACCTTTGTAGTTATTCTAAATAATTAAAACTCATGTTATATCTTTTTAATATTGAAGATTAAGAGTGGAATCCATGGCATTGCACCCATAATTCCCAATCCTTATTTAGGGTTCAACACCCAAAATAAATACAATTGTATTACTGCTAATAACTCTAAATATAAAAAATATTCCTTAAATATTTATATATAAGTACAATGAACTTAAATGACTCAAATAGCTTTCAAGAATGAAAATAAAGAGGATACTCAAAACAAAAACAAAAATCTTCATAAATAAGAATTTTAAACTTATAGTAGTCTCAAAACTCAACTCAAGTGACCACATCGAATACCATAAAGGTCCAAGTCAATGTTGACCAAAAGAGACTTTACCAACCAAGAAGAAAGATTTAAATATCATTATGAACTGTAATGATATAAACAATAGAATGAAATCATAACTATATGAAAATTCAAACTAGCTAAGAGTCATTATATCTTTTAAATTATACACTCTAAGTCAACTAATCATGGTTGAAAAATAATAAAATGACCAATTTTTTTATCTAAATCAATTCATAAGCCCTCATAATGACAAAAATCTTATCATGGAAGTACAACTTATAAATCCTTTCCATCATAATAATAATAAAATATTATTTTATATAAACCCTAATGATAAATTCGACCTATAATGAAATCTTAACAACCTCATAGTTTTATTCTATGGCCATAGCCTAGAAATGCATAGATATATTTTAACCAAAAACAATAACTAGAAAAATAACTTGAATATACAATGAGGGTTTGAAAAATCATAATAGAGATATTGAATTAAAAAATAACCCATTAAATATACACAAATGTAGACTTAAAAAGGCCTTGATATAAAAATGAGCATCCAAAAAATAAAATGAAATTTGACATAATATAAAACCCATAAAATACCAACTATAGGGTATGTGCACATGGATGGGGGACAATTTTGAGGACATTTCGTATAATGCAATTGCATTATTAAATCACCTGATCATGTTATTTAAATGATAGCTTGATAATTACCTAGCCATAACATAACTATGTTATTAAATATCATGATCTTGTTATTTAAAAATATTAATGTGATCATGTTAATAACATGATTAGGTTATTTAAAACCAATAATATGACCATGTTAATAACATGATAGAATTTATTGTGTTCACTACAAAAGGTAAAAAAGTAAACCCAAACACAAAATTTCTTAATTTTGTATTCAAGTTATTTATTCCCCTCACTCTCCTCCACTCTATGATTGTGTTTTACCTTAGTGAGGCCAAAACTTACAAAAATTCATCTAAGGAAGCTCAACATATCAACTAATTGATGATTCTTGCACATAGAAGAGGTAAATTCTAAAATTATATAACTGTTAAACCTAAGTTTTAGTAATTTTTTGTTATTTTCATTATTTAATTAGTAATTTACTTGTTTTGAATGACCTATCCTATTAACCCTCTTGTTCCTCAACCAAACCCTCCACCTAACCCTCTTGTTCCTTAGCCTAACCCTCAATATAACACTCTTATAGTTACAAAAAAACCCCTAGGTAGACATAAGAGTCTAGTTGACCACATTATGGAAAATAAAATTTAAATTGAAGAATTAATTAGGAGAATGAGGGGTTCCACTTCCACCAACACCCATTCACTTATCTAGCCAATTCCCTAGTTGTTATTAGGTCAAATTGACTCTATAACGAGTTAAATTGACAAATGGATTTCATATTAAGATAGTTGTAGGGCTTATTATGTTGACAAATTATCAGCACGTGAGGTCAAGAACAAAGACATATCAAAAGCTTCTATTTGCACTTTATTCATTGACCCAACCACCAATGCACCATTTCTAGTAAGTGTTAAATATTTTCCAATCCATCGCTGCCAAAAAAATTTAATCATAGCCAATTTATGAGATGAATGATGGATGGTGTTTTATTATCCAACATGTAACAACTATGAGGTCTCATTGTATTTTTTTATGAAACTCTACTATGAGTTTATCCTCAATGGTATTCCAATCTATTTTGATTATAGATAATTTTAGGGTTGAGTGAAAGGCTCTACACATGATCAACTAGGTGCACACCATGCAACTAATTATCCTGCAAATATTTGTATCCAAAATCCACTTGAACCCAAGATACCCTTTATAGTTTAATATTTCATGGATTTCAAAAATTTTCATGCACTTACTTTTCTTATTGATATAATCATTCAACATATGCGTATGATCTCAAAGACTGATGCTAGAGATACACCACTTGGTGTGCATACCTGAACCCACCCTTGCAAATATTATGGAACTATATGCACTGGGACTTTTGATGATAATGACATTGGTGGTTCAGAGGGCTTGGATAATATAATTATGAGTGATGAGTCTTTGACATTTACATTTGGTGTGCATACATTAGCCACTACATATATACAAGTATATTTTATATAAATGTCATGTTAAATTTGAGTTATATTTATAACTTAAATTTAGATAACAATTAATTTACATAGAAATTAAATAATATATATGTATTTTTTATGTCCTAAGAGGGGATGGTTCCTTCATTGTTATAGTTGTCATTTATAACATTTGATTTAACACAACCATTGTTTATATTTTTTGGATCCAGTTGCTGGCCCATCCACTACTGCATCTATCTCTATTATGATGACACCTTTTACTTATACAAAGGTAAAATTTTGAGTTAATCTTATGTTCTATGTAAATTTAGTCTATGCATATTTGTATTTTAAGTTTAAGTTAAATTTATGTATTGAGGATCTCAAAAACCAATTATAGTGCTATTAAATACACTCTTGGTTTAATAAAGGACAAAAACTTGCCATATATATCTTTAATACTTTATAGAAAAGTAAGTGAGACCTTGTTTACATTCAGTTGATGGCTCAAGTAGACACTCCTCCATCACTATGATCCGAGACATATATAGACATTATTGATGTAATGTCATCCACATAGCCACTAATAGAGGTATATATATTAACTTGTAATTTTGAACTATATAAATAAACTTATTTTAATAATTATACTACATACTTTTAGTAAATATAACTTATGTGAATGTATTGTGTATGTAGGGTTATCCCATGACATCTGATAGTCCTAGTAAGAAGATTAGTATGGAAACTTCTCATGCTTTTTTCCTATTTCAAATTCCTCTTTGAACAACTTAACATGCCACTGAATCATTTGAGTGTCAAAAATAAATTGAGCATGGTCATGAACTTATAGTAAGTGTATGATTAAATGATTTTTTTATTCTAGATTGAAATTAATTTATTAACAAGTGGTTGAATGTATTTTATGTCAATTTTGTAACAATAATTTTATTTAAACACATTTAGCTACAAGGAAGCTATGAGCATAGGACCTATGGTCAGACCTTGGAGCAATCTAAGGCATTAGAGGGATTTCCATCTACCAGTAGGGCATCCTAGGGATAGTCTTAATCAAGGAAGGCAAAGAGAGGGAGGTTATTTGATGATTAGGATGTCTTACATGAGACATGATTTTTTGTATGCCTATATGGCAATTCAAGCATTTTCAACATTGTATATGTGTATATGACATTCACCCAACATTAGATACTATGTTGGTATATGTTGTAATTTTTTGTATTCCTATCTTGGAAATATATGTATTATTGACACTGTACATGTGCCTATATGACTTTTTTGAAGTTTTCATTTAAATTATGTTAATCTATATAATTAACATGCAATTTTAATTTAAATTGGTATCGTATATTATTGTTTTTATCTTCCAAATTATTATTTTTTAGATCTCATATTTAATGTTTTACTTAAATAAGGATTAAAAAAATATTCTTTTAATTTCTATAAATCTCTGATCTCCCATATTTTTTTAAATTAAAATTTTTATTTGATTGTGTGTAGTGGAAATAATTGATGACACTCTTATCTATTTTGCATTTGTCATCACCCATTTACAACTTTTAAATCGATCATTAACACTATTTTATTTCACTTAAGGGCCATACCTAATCATGTTCATACTTATATAATTGAGAGACATAAAATCAATATAAATACTTGAAAATTTCTCACTCTAATACCTATACCTGCAAACCCGATCTTTCACCTTCACCTGGCTCTAATGCCTTTTTGGCTAGTTTTTCTTGAAACTAGGCATATTAATAATATGCCTTCTATGATTATTTTTCCTTTATATTTTCCCTCACCTCTAAGTAATCTCTACCAATACCTCTTCTACACTCAACTCCTTTAATATCCTCTAACCTACCCCTTTTGTCATTTACTTTTCATACTCTCTCACTATACATTCCCTAGGTTTGGCTATGCCTAAATGCCTTTATCTTCTTTAATAATTTAAATAAAACTTCTTATAGATATTAAATACACCTATCCAACCTTCATTAAACCCACCCAATCTACTTTAAATTGCCTCCACACTCCTTTACACTTTCTTGTACTTTTTCCCTTCAAGGGATATTTGGCCAAATAAGCCTAATGCATGTTCTTGAGACTGGTTTCTGACCCTTCCACACCTCACTCATTAAAAACATTCAAAACCTCAATCCTAACATAATTCAAATCACCATTGAGGTCTCTAAACCTAAGTGTTAAAACACCAAAAAAAAAAAAAAATTGTATATTAGAGTATGTTTTAGGCATGTTTTAGGCCCTCTTACAAGTCATGCTAACACAATGAAAAAATTAAGCTCACTTCATGTCTATGCAATTGGAACTAAAGGAGAGGAACTAAGGTAATTATCTAGAGGTAAAAACATACAAAAGGTGATATGGGGAAGTATGTTAGAAATATTATGGGATTTAAGACATATCAGTGTATGCATATACTGATAAGTCCTGAGTGCCATAAGTGGACCTATTACTTCCACATATGATAGCTTCTAGGTCCTTAACCCTAGGTAAATACCTCACTCTCCTCAATGGGTTTCAATTCCACTTGAAGATGGTTAATTTAAAGTATTGGTTTCACTGGGAAGGATAACTTTATTTCTTGAAGTTATCATTCAAGTTAATCATAGGCTTATATCAAAATACATACTATATAAAATAAACAAGCAATATAATCAGCAAAATAATCAATTCAATAATTTTATATTTTTATTCATTCGTACAATAATTATATTAAATAATAATAGAGAATAGATTAAGTACAAGAGTCTTTAGTGATACTGGACCTCGGTCGAGTTATAATACCTTACTACCTTTAAGGTCATCACACTATTCCTACACCATCTATACCAAAGATGGATGTTCATAATAGTTTAAGATGTAGTTATAACTCAACATTACAATTATATAATCTATATATCTATTTATATTGGCAAGACAATGTGATAATAAAAGAGTTTAAGGCATCTAAAATAATAAAACTAAACTATCTATTTAAAAGAAATAACTTATGCAACCATTAAAAGTGAAGTTCAATCAGGTATCCACTTAAGAAATAATTCTCTTCATTTTCATACAACATTCCATAAATGAATGCTTAAGGATGTCATTGTGTTAATAATTCATTTATAATCCAACTAGACAACAAGAAAACAACAAGCATTCAAATAGAAATATTCAAGCATGGAACTCAACATCACTAAGTAACGAATTTCATCCAAGTTTCAATATGAGTATAACTTAAATAAAAGGTTCCACTTAAAAAGCTCTTATAAAGTTCTCTATTGGGCAGCCAAGGTAGCAAGAAAAGTAAGTTCATCTATCATGAAGGATGAAAATGCATACATCTAGATAAGAAAGGAAATAGTGAGCATACAACTTAAGTTTCATTGAATAGATTAAAGTGATATAATAACTTATTTATCATCCTTGATTTCATTATGGTTTACTTTAAATTCATTTATCCAACCAAGTAAATAATCTAAGTAAAACATTGTACATGTTCATTATTAAATCACATGAATTAATTAAATATTAATTCCTTATTTGAACAATACAAGCATTTACTTATTAATCTCAGATTTCATAGTGCAACATTCATGAATTAAGAAGTAATATAATACGTACCTTGCACACAACTAGGTATGTCTAAAACACATGGAAGAAGGGAACATTTGGTTTATTTTGTCATGAACTAGCTATTGAAGTCTATGCATTGCTGAAAGGGATAATAGACCCATATACATCTATGTACTTATGTCTAAGAGTAACAAGTTAACCAAACACTAATTTAGCTAATGCAAGATACTACGTAACTTATATTTGTATTCTCATATAAACTATACATTTTGAATTAAAAAAATTAATTAATTAATGAAATAATGTAAAAAACACACACATACACACATGTTTTCATTAAGTGGCAAGCTAAAACAAATATTAAATTATTTGATAACGTAACTCATATATGATTTATTTATTCTATTAGAATAGATTTTCAGAATTTAGATCTAATGTGAAAATCTATAAGTAAATCCCAAGGGAATATTCATGGATTAATTCAATTGACATCAAGAATTAATAAAGTGATGAGTATTCTTAAAGATGTGCATATCTATCAAACTAATCAAACTAGGATGTAATCAATCTCATAAAAGAATGTTAGATCATTTAAGGATTAATATGGAAATGAACATGTATATAGGAATTAATTGAATACCTAGCTAAATCTAACTTAAATATTATTAAATCAATGTAGGATTAATATTACATATATACACTAGTGGTATGCCCAATCAATTCCAACTTATTATGATCATAAGGAATATTAAATTGATATAAGATCAACTAAATGATACAATGTACCTATGGTATCTTTAGCCATTAATCAATTAACCTTATTTAATATTCCATTTCCATTACCAATCCATTCATAACATCAATTAGTAGCCATCAAGATAAATATATATGAATTAATTCCAAATTTAACAACTATAATCAATACTATCTTTACATATTAATAATTAATCAAATCAACAGCTATATTTGTTACCATCTTCCTTATGCAAATATGAAGTCATCGAATAATGGAGTGGCTCATGGACAAGATGATCAAGATGAACCCACACAACTAGCCCTATGAGCCCAACCATCAGTGGCCCTCACCACCCCAACCATAAGCATAATGGTGGTTATGGCAACCGAGAGTATGAAATGAATTTTGAGTAAATTGATCTCTAAACAAAATATATAAAATAAAATAATATATTCATAGCATTATAAGGTGAGACAAGAATAGTTAATCCATCTAAGTATAGATCAAGAACATGGATGGTTAACCTAGGTGGTCAAATGATATATAATGGATTAACTTTAATCCAATATATATCCTTTAAAATTATCCTACTTGGAACGTTGTCTAATATCACAACCATCCTTAACCATTTGGACTCATAACATATACTTTTTAAATATTCAAGTCTAGTCCAGGAATGACATCCACACATTTCACAAGAACCCAAACATTAACATAATAAAATCTAATTAAGTAATGACATAAATAGAATATAGTTCAATCATAATTATTAACCTAACATAGCAGAAAGCAAATAGTTGTGCCTTTATATGTCATAGGTCTAAATATGACCTAAAAAACTTAAAATGACTAGTCAAAGTATTAATCAATATACACTAATAATATAATCATATTATTATTGTAACTTACATGCATCATTATGTAATCTTACCACATAGTGAAATCCTAAAGCTTGCGGCAAGCTCAACATAGTCAATGGAACAACATAGACATGATTACCAGATGTACACCTTTTAACCTAATCGATAATAAGCATAACCAAAACAATCAAAACCCAATAAATGTCAAGACCTATTCAAAACAAATACCAAGGTTGAGATGTAAGATTATGACTAAACAAATAAAGTCTAAGTGAATAACCCAGTCATGACAACGAAACATAGTCACATAAATCATGAAGCCATATAGCATATATGTATACATATATGTGTACACACACACACATCAATATAATTAAATATATATACAGTTTGATAAATAAAACCATAACATAGTCAAACATGACACAACTACTTATTAAAGAGAATACCACCATTGATTCTAAATATTCTACAATTATATGAAAGAGACAAGGATCGAATGGACTTAAATGAAACACCATTGTTACAATAGTTCATAATTATTTAACCTAGAATCCAAAATCAAAGTCATGGCTTACCCACATAGTTGAATAAGAATATCATAGCCTATTTCTAATAACAAGGTTTATAAAAGGGTAGTGATCAATAATTAATCAAGTGATACATCAAGTTCAAATGTTGAGATTATCAAGTTGATACAATATAAAATATAGCCATAATGACCAAGGTTCTAATGCACAGATGTAAACACAACATGAGTTTAGTATAAACACAACATAATAAAACCAAGTAATAATATAATCAAAACCCAAGATAATAATGCCCAGACTAGATATATCCATAAGTTTCCACTTGAAAAAAGGAGCAAGGTTATCAAAATGTAAGACCATAAGGAAAACCAATAACACGGTTCAATTAAAACTCATTCAACCCTTAAGTCATAAAATGGAATTACTCAGGCTGAAATATCGACCATAACGCACTCAAGAAAACAACATGACCAATGAATTCTTTTAAAATTAACTTGATCAATAAAAACAATACCAAAATCAATAGCTATAGACTTATTTAAAGAAACATAACTATTTAAAAATAACACAGTCAAAGTATACATATAAGCCATAGTACCCATATTCTATAAAATATAGTCATTGTCAAAACCATGTTTCAACTCATAAGTATGAAAACACCCTTGTTCCTTAAGAATGCAAACACATATATTTATTAAAAAAACTCACAACTACATTTTATAAAACACACTCAACACACAAAATGTTTTCAAACTCATATGATGAGAACACAGTCCATGACCCATTCTGGAAACAACATAACGACTGCATATAGATAAAGATTCAACCAAGACAATATATATACATAAATATTATGTATACATTTATTACAAGTTTATATATAATACAATGTATTGATATATCATTATAAGGGGTCTATGTATGCACCCAAAAATACAAAGACTTCTGACTTGCATGCACAACATCTAAAACTTTATTATCATTTCAACACAATTACCAAAAACAAACCAAAAAAACCAAATGATTTACTTGCAAAAAATCAAAATAATCCAAAAGTTCAAAATAATGAGAAACTCTAAAACTTACCAAACATCATTGTGTAATTTCCAAATTGTCAAGCTCACCATTAAAAAAAAGTTGAGTTTTTTATTATTTTCTTCCCAACTTTTCCATCTTCCTAACACTTTTGCCTACCATCCACATTCCCATTATTTCCCTCCACATTCCCCCATACCCCAATCACTTCGCACTAAATTTTAGGAGGAGAGATAAATACCATCAGATCCTAAGGTAATCCCTACCAACCTAACCATTAATGGTGAGTCTAGAATACTCGATGATTAAACTTGCCACCAATGGAAAAGGATATTAACGCTTAACAAAAAATATTAAACTTAAACCATTTAATTAACATTGAAACCTTTGTCAAAATGTCAGTTACCTCATTGAATGGGGTTGATGGATTCCCATATAAATTATCAACCTAAGTTGATAAAATATCAATAAATTAAACCAAGTCTCTACCAAGGTTATGCCATGATTATTTAGTCATTGAAACAATATGCCACCACCTTAATAAATAGTGCTAGGTTAAAGGGGTTAGGATAAGAATGAAGGGTGAAAAGGGTTCCCAATGGGGGTATGTGTTAGATCCAAGTAGGTCTAGGTATAAAACTACATAGGTAACTATGATCCATGGTAGAATAAAGAAAGATTCAAAGATTGCATGATAGAGGAATGGAATAGAGATGTGCGTACAGGAATAAAGGCTACACCATCAAAACATATAAAATAATTTAAATAAAATTAATATAAATAATTACTCATAATGACATTGATAGGTAGAAAACAAATCACAATCATAATGATCATAGCTAACAAACACAATGAACAAATCAAAATGTTTCAAGGATAAACAAAACAACAAGTATACTTGTCGAACATGTTGACATGCTCAGAATTCACTTGGTTTCAGGAGTATAGCCTCCATCATCTACCAAGCTCATATAAAAAACCTAAAACCATAAAAAATGGCATCAATTATATTATGTCATTAACTGATAATCAATATAGATTTATAAAATCATCATCGACAATAATAAGTCCATAAATTAATTAGTCATAGAATTAAGTATGCAGCCAACACTACTGCAACTAGTACCACAAATAATCCATCTAAAAAATAACTAATAACCAATCTAACAATCATAATATTATTTTCATAATTGAAAAATATGTAATGAAAATATGAGATCTTAATATCCTTCCCCTCTTAGAATGAAGCTATCTTAGTAACTTAAAAAAAAAAGCCATGTATAATGTTGTTTAAAAATATGAGCATCTTCCTAAATAGAGATCCTTTCATTGATAGGGTCCCATTACACCAAAACTACTATATATTATTGTTATACAAATTAATTTTATGATGGTCTAGGATTCTCATTGGTTCCAACTAGATCTTTTCCTTTTTTGTGACCTATAAATGAGTCTAATCCAAAACATAAGATGGACCAGGTATATATATTCTCAATAATGTAACATTAAAAATATTGTGAATCCTTGAAAGAGAAGGAGGAAGTGTAAGTGAATAAGAAATAGAGATAATATTTTTAACTATGTCAAAAGTCTTGACAAACTATGGTGCTAACTTGAAAGCCTTGGCAAATTTAATAGAACTCTTATGTAGTCTAACACATAGAAAAACTTTGTATCCCATGCTGAATTCACGTAGATTTCTCTTAAGATTTACATATCTCTTTTACTTGTCAAAATCTATTTTAAAATTCTACCTTATTATTTCCATTTACCTATCATATTTTAGAAGCAAATCAGGTCCATTAACAACTCTATTTTCTAAGTTATCCCAACTAATAGGTGTTTTTTAGTTACATCCATATAAGGCTTCAAATGGATGTATCTTAATAGCTAAATGGTAGGAATTATTATATGAAAATTCAACCATATGAATATAATCCTCCCATATTTTTATTAATTTGTTACATACATACGTAGCATATCTTCAACAACTTGGTTGAGCCATTCCGTTTGTCCACCTATTTTCAGATGATAAGTAGAGCTAAAATTCAACTTTGTTCCAAATTCTATAGTTAAATTATGTCAAAACCTTAACGTAAATAATTTTTCTTGATTTGATATGATCACTTCAGGTATACCATGGAGTCTTACCACCTTCTTCACAAAGCATTCCATAAATATGGATGCATTATTTGTTAAATTTCCAAAAATAAAGTGGCCAACTTTAGTTACTTTATCAATCACCACTAGGATTATATCATGCTTGTTGCATGATTTTGGTAGCCCTGTAATAAAATCAAGTCAAATTATAACACACATATCTCTTGGTATATCATGAAGGTACAATATCCCTCTTAGATGGTAATGCTCAACTTTAACCCACTAGCATTCTATGCATTTCACTATAAATTCAATGACATTATACTTCATTCTAGGCCAAAAATAGAGTTTTTTTAGCTCATGCATCATTTTTGTAACCCTTGGCTGAGCATAATAAGGTGTTTTATGCACTTCATCAAGTACATAATTTCTTAAGTCACCTATCCTCAGGATATAAATTATGCCCTTATGCTTTATCAGGCCATATGTTTCAACAAAAAATTTAGCAAATTTTTTTGCTATAGGATCATTAGCCAAACTTGTTCTTATATCATGGTAGAATACATCAACAAGCTATTGTTCCAAAACAACACTTCTAAAATTTCCTTATAACATCAACAAGGTAGAAAGGTATGTTCATCTACTGAGTGTAATAGCCACATGATTTTCTTTGTCTTTGACATATTATATATTTATGTCAAAATTTCTCAAAAATTCTAGCCACTTGTGTTGGCGTGCATTCAAATATTCTTGAGAGAATAAATACTCAAGACTTAGATGATCAAATTTAACTTTAAAAGGCTTTTCTATTAGGAAATGTTTCCATTATTTAAGTGCATGAAAAATAGTAACAAGATCCATGTCATGTGTATGAAATTTCTTTTCATGTTCTTTCAACTTTTGTGACTCATAGCCACAACCTTGCCATCTTGAGTCAAGATACCTATTGACCAAAATTTACTTTTAGGTCAAACTGGGGTACCCCTAGGTAAAAAATTGGTTTTATAAATGTTTTAGGGAGCATAATATCTTTTCATGAGGTGTTTCATAGGTCATTTAATGTCATTCAATGATATATTATCCTTGGTCATGAATCTCATTAGCCAACATGTCATTTTGAGTCATTTTAGGGGTCAAAAAGGTGCATTTAAAGCTTTGTACAAGTTTTTTAGGAAATTTAAAGGTTATAAAAGATTATTTAATTTCCATTTTTCCATATAAATCTTAATTAATTGAAAAAATAGAAATATGGTAGGTTATGCAGAAGAAAAGATAATTTTCTTGTGAAAAGAGAAGAAAATGGCACTTGTACAACCTCTTTGGGAATTGTGCCACTTGTAAGATGTTTAAATGTGACTGATGATATTAAAAAAACTCATATATATTATTTAATTAAACTATAAGTATCATTTATTTCTCAAAACCATTCATCTCTCTTCTCAGCCTTCTTAGCAAACAAAAGTGACTAGCAAGTTTTTGCTTGGTACAAATAACTCAGGAGGTTTCAGGAAAAATGATCTTGGGGAAATATTATACACTAAGTTATATTATTATTATTATTATTTAAAAAAATATTAATGGTTACTTGAGCTTTATGAACCATTTCTAACAATTTGATTGTGAAAATCTGCCTGCTAATCTATGCACCCTATGGATTTTGCCTTGGTTTGAAGGATTCTATATAATCCAATTATTGAGATTATTTTTAGATGATTTTTAATACATACCATTATTTATTCATGTTATAATATGTTTGTATGAGCTAATAACCTTAGTTTTATAGACTAGTCTCTTTTGAGTGCAATATGCAGTTTTCATTATTTCTAGGAGTTTCATGCTTGTTCACAATTTTAAGATAAGACATATCACATATTTCCAATGTGATATTAATTCCGTTAATATTAGAAATTAATATTATAAATCAATCTCTATGAGTATGATATCCTTATGCAGTATTCACAGTCTAACAACCATTGATGAGCGTGTTCATGTGTTTTCATGAATGAGTTCATGTTAAAGGGGAGGTGTAGACACTTATTTAATATATTTGATAGTATGAATATGTTTATGGGGATGTTAGGATAATAATATAACTCATTATAAGGCCAATTAAATGCTTACTTCCCATGTTCCTCTTTGTTGCCTACACATTGGAAAATGGTCACCTATAGGTGACAATACAGAGAGCTAAAGAATGTTGTTTTGGAAACATTGAAGCATGTTGGATCTTTACCATAAGTAATAATGTTCTTAATAAATAAAATAAAATAAATTTTAGGTGACAAGTTGATATTATAAGATAGATAATCCTTCAAAACACCAAATGCCTGTCTCAGGTCTATTTTTCCCTAAAGGAGCAAAACATAGATCTTGGAGGTTTTGTTGAAATCCTAAAACAAAGTTTCCTTCTCATTTTATGCATATAAATGAAATTGAATTGAAATTTTTATAATATAAAAGAGAAATTAAAGGTTTTTGGAGATTAATATCAATATAAAGTGGCTTTTAAGTATCTCAAAAGTGCCTTTGACAACACTAAAACCAGTCAATATAGTCTACAGGTTTGAACCCTTAAGTGACCATTGATATACAAGGAAGCAAATAGGGCACGTTATTATGATTTTATGGATTTATGAAGTGATATGGATGTAAAATTTATTAAATTATCATAAAAACAAGATTTTAAGTGATGTTATATCCCTCACGAAGCCTTACAGTCCATATAATAGACCTAATGAGGATCTACAACCAGTCATGGGTAAAGTCTGAGAGCATGTCTTATCCTTGTGGAACTAAGTATAATTTAAAATTTTTGGAACATTAATATAATAATATGAGTTGTAATATATTTTTTATCATATAAAAACTTTCATAGGCCTTTCCTTTTGACAATCAACACACACAACCAAATTTGTATGACTATGTTGACAGTGAGTAATGAAAATGATGCTCCTAAGTGGTGGTGCAGTTTTAAACATTAAATAATGGTTAAAATAGTTTATAAATAAATATATATTATTTAAAATGATTCCTTAATAAATTTTTCAACCAAATCACAAGGAGAAACCCACACCTACAATATAATCTTAAGGGCATGGGTGTCTCAATCAAATAGGGTATGAGACAGTGACCCCAACCTTAATGCTTTTTGATGCTTTAGGGTCCTGAAAAGGTGAGTGAAAGATAAGTATTTAATTTTTTTAATAAAATAGGTTTAAATTGGTATTATTTATCATCTTTATCAGACCCATTTGAAGCACAGACACCTATAGGCAACAGTCAATATCAGGGTTGCTCAGTCATTTGGAGAAGACTCAGTCTAATTAGTTGAGGGTGTATATTGAATGATTAAAAAGAGTAAAATGATGAATAAAATAACTAGGAAAATCATATATTGATTTAAATATATTAATAAGATATAATCAAGGAAAACTAACCTATAGGTAGGGGCAAACTCAAGTGTCTCAGTCAATAGTTTACCAAGTATGTAGGTAGGGTCTAGTAAAGTGTTTTGGTAGAGTTGAGGTATTTAGCAAGGCTATAAGGGATTTTAAATGATGAAATATAATGTGACACCTAAATTTATTTAATTATTATTTTATAATCTTAAAATATGGTAAATACAAAGCATATACAGGGTCCCAATCCCTTGTACACACCTACAACAGGGTTTTAGATAGCAAGGGTAAGGATAGAGAAAAGAGTAGAATTGCCTAGGGATTAGATAAAAGTTTTAATAAATTGAGAATGGTTAATGATAGGTAATATAGTGTTTACAAAAGATCAAAACTTCACCAAGATGGCTATCTAATTTCCTTACGTGGCCAAGGAGTTATTAGTCTATACATAAGCTAGTAAACCTCTTTGCCCAATAGAGGAACATGTGGAGTACAAAGAGAAGAGTGTTTTTGGATGAATAAAAAGTTCTAGTAGCATGGTATTAATACGATAAACATGTTTTAGCAACATATAGTCATTTTATTATCTTAGAGACGTCACTCTTAGGAAGGTTTAAGAAAAATGCAAGAAAATAGGGTTTTTGAGGACTTTTTAAGGCATTTAGAGATGGTTAGATACCTAAAAAATGGAATAAAACAAAAAACTTAAGTAAAAATGATCATAATGACTTGTAAAAACTCCTAAAATATTCAATTTTTCATGGAGATGAGGGCTATATCTCATTATTTTATCTCAGAGGTTAGCCAGTCTAGGAAAATCAAACTTTGGCAAAGTAAGATAGTGAGGGAAAATTGAGAAAAATAATTGACATGGAGATTTAGGAACATAATTAAAATATATGATAATGTTTATGTAAGGTAAATTGATGATATGGAATCACTAGATCGAGCTCAGACCCTTCAGGATGACCAAATTTCTCATGTAGACAGTCCAACTAGGTAAATTTCCACTAGGCCTAGTTGATAAACGAGAAAGATGATGAATAAGGGAGCTTGGAGAGTTATTTATCAGTCTCATAAATCAAATGGGATGTGAAAATTAATAATACATCAACATAAATATGAGATAATAGACCAAATATCTCAAACTAATAAGGTGCATGCTAAGCCTATCAGGCTTTGAGGAGGTCTAGTGTTAAATGGTAGTCCATCTTCATTTATAGATCTTGGTAGACTATCCAAGTGATTGAGGAATGTAATTATGTGAATATAAACATTATTTAACTCATATTATGCATAAGAACCCACTAGAAATCCAATTATAGCCCAGAAAGAGCTCAAACATGTAGGAGTAGAAACAAGCTCGAGAAGGTGTTTTCAAATGCTTAGATATTTTATAAAGTTTTGCATGGGAACTAAATGGAATAGGATAGGTTAATATGTTACCTTGGAATAAACCTTTTTTAATTCAAAAATAGATCCAATGTCAAAGCTTTATGAACAAAGCTTAAGACCCAAAACTATTCAGAAACCCTTGCAAAAATTGATTATGAACCTATTGGAGAGATGAGGCTGGAAAAGAAATATAATGGCATAGTTTTAAAATAAAACCTATTATAACATGTATATTAATCCCTTAGGATATCTCTCACCAAGATGAGTTATATGAAATTGTATGGACAACATGCAAAATATGGTTTCTTAACCATTTTATGTGTTTTTTAGGTTCTAGGGAAGATCTGAAGATGAAATAAAATTTTAATGGAGGATTAGGACTTGTTATAACTACCTAAGGTAATTTATTTCCAAGGAAAAAATTATAATTTTTGAAACATAACCTCTCCTTTCAGCCAATCAAAATTAGCATAGTGAACACAAGGGTGAAAAGTGTGGAAACTTCAAGTGGATGTCTTTTTAAGGTTCAACTAAGCATTCTAAGGACATGGATACTATTTAAAAGGGTCACTAACTACCTACCATGAATTTTCATGGAAATTTTAAGGAATTTTGAAGGCCAAGTGCGAGGGTTGACAGAAAAGAGGAGTTTCTTAGATGACACACAGTGATGGTTTCCTTTCAGGAGTTTCTAGATGATTAGGACTAAAACCAATGTATGGAAAGGCATGTTTGAAAGACTTAAATATCATCACAATAATTATACATATCCATAATTAGTTTTGGGACATTCAAACAAGTCCAAATTATGAAGGAAATTTTATGAGTCAAGACTAAGAGTTTTTATGCCACTTTTCATAAGTTTCAAGACTTGTATGGAAATTTAAACCCCATGAAATTACATGGTTCATTTAAAATATTTTTATCATGAAAATTTAATCTCTTTTCTCAGATTTATAATTTTCCAAGTGAACCTTGGACTTCTTTTGTCTTGGTCTTTTCTCAAAGGCTATAAATATTGACTCTTTTGGCTCTTTTGAGTAGCCTCCATTGGTTAATGGTGAAACCCTAGCCAATTTTGTACTTGAATGAATATTGAATAAATAAAAAATTTATTTTTCCTACTCTCATACTATTCAATTGAGTTTTAGTTCAATCTTTTTGGTCTTGTCTAGTAGAAGATTATCTTTTCTAGCATGTTATCCTTGATTGTTCACTAAATGTGTAGAAGAAAAATTGTTATAGGTTTTTTTTTAGTGTTGTTTTATAAGTTTATAGGTGTCTTAGATGTGTTTCATGACTATATCCCACAAATGAATCCTTAATTACCCTCTTAAGCATCCAAATAACTTTTGGACCTAACTTACAAAACATTTATGTGACAATGCAACTTGAATTGTGAGTTTTGTATGAAAGAAGTCTTATTTGACTCTAAGTGGTAAAATTTTAGTCAAAAGGAGGAAATAAAATATTGATTAATCACATTTTTTATATTTATTATTTGTTTTATTAACCCTTTTCATCCAAATTTTTAGGCAAGAAAGTGCTTCAAAGAGTGGATCAAGGGAACTAGCCCTTCTAGAGATTCATCTCAACAAAATTGTCACCCATAGTAAGAGAGATGTTTCCATTGTGCCAATTGGATGAGGATAGATAGGAATCTCCTCAAGGGATAAAAATACAAGTGAAAACATTACCTCCATATCCTTCTTTAGAAGCATCAAACCAAACTTCAAAGTTACCATTTGGGTTTGGTATGATCAAAATAGGAGCTTTTGTAAGCAACCCTTTCAACTTAATAAATGCTTCATCAAATTAAGGATTACATAAAAAATTATTTCCTTTGTGTTATAAGGAAGTGATGGGATAGGCCACACAAAAAATAAATTCAACAGAGCACTGATAGTAACCATCCAAACCCATGAAGCTTCTCACTTCGTGCACATTGAAAGGAGCAAGCCAATCTTAGATAGATTTAATCTTGGCAAGGTTAAAAACAATGACTTCTCTAGAAATAATGTGTCCTAAGTAATGAATTTTAAATTAATAGAATGAACATTTGGATAATTTTACATAAAACTTATGTTGTCTTAATCTTTACAAGACTAGATAGAGGTGTTGATCATGTTTATCCTCATCTTTGGAATAAATTAGAATATCATCAAGAAAAACAAGCATAAACTTATCCAAAAATTCCCTAAACATGTTGTTCATAAGATTCATGAAATCTATAGGTGAATTGGTCAAGACAAAAGGTAGATCTATGAACTCATAATGTCCATAATGAGTTTTAAGGTAGTTTAAAGTATGTCCTCTTCCTTGATGCATAGTTGATGGTAACCAAACCTCAAGTCAATCTTAAAAAAGACTAAAACACCCTTTATTTGGTCAAACAAGTCATTGATTCTAGGAAAAGGATAACATTTTTTGATTGTTACCTTATTCAACATGTGATAATCAATGCAAAGCCTTATTGTGTCATCTTTCTTCTTCACAAATATTATTAGAGCACCCCAAGGTGACACACTTGGTCATATGCTTCCATTATCTAAAAGTTATTAAAGCTAAAATTTCAACTCTTATAAATCAACCATATTTATGAAATAAGGTGCCTTAAATGTAGGGGGGATCTGGTTATGATGTTAATATAAAAGTCAAATTATTGCTTGGGTGGTAAACCAGATAGATTTTAAGGAGAGGCATCCATAGAATCCCTTATAATAGGAAAATCTACATATTCTAGATCTTTTTCATTGGATATTTCCTAAAGTTGGACTGCATAGAGCTCATATCCCTTCTTAACAAATCTTTTTAACTGTAAGACTAAAAGTGTTTTTCATCTTATGGACCCTTGCATGCCTTGTAATTCTATAATTTGGCCAAGGTCATTAGTGCACTACAATCTTTTACCCACACAATCAAGTGGGGCTTGATGTTTATGTAGCCAATCCATCCTAAGAATGAGATCATAAAACCCTAAATATATGAGAAAAAGATTCACCTTGGTCTTAAAAACACCAATATCTAATTTGGCTTGTTCAAAGCACTCAAGAATAGACACTTTCTTACCGATACCAAATTCAAATTCTTAAACTTATCATATCAAGACGAGCTTACTATTACATTGTTTAGTAGAAAAAAGAGAATAAAATAATCTATTACATTAGAATCAATCAAGATAGTCAAAGGAAACCCATTGATTTTACCTCAAGTCTCAATTAGAGTAGCTTGCAAGTCAACATTGTGATTATTGACAATAACATTTACTCTATGGTTCACTATTTAGTCTGATTTAAATTTAGGATAGTCATTTTTATAGTAGTTGTTGCCACATTACCAACACATAATTGGTCTATAATATGCTACTGGTATAGTGTTAACACTTGTGGTAGGCCCACATGGGTACTTTGATGTTATTCCTATAAGAACTAGATTTGGAAGATCCATGGGACTTGAAATTCCTATTTTGATGGGAAAACTTGCTGAAATTTGTATTATCTCCTAAACATCTATGGTTAGGATCATATTTTTTAAATTTCTTTTTCACAAGAGAAAGGTTCTTTTCTTTAGATTGCTACCTATTTGACTTGAATTCTTGTCTTGCCTTTTGATGATACTTTTCTTTTTTCTTAGCCCTGTAGGCTAATTCTATGGTTGTAGCCAAAGTTTTTGGATTTGTAATGTTAACATCATGCATCATAATCTCTATAATCCCAAGCTTAAACTTAGTAATCTTAGTTTCTTCATCATGCATATAGTTCACATGACACAACAAGTTCAGGAACTTGTTCTCATATTCAACAATAGACATGTTCTCTTGATTTAAAATCTAAATATCAATGATTTTATAATTTTTATAATTTGAATTAAGGTACCTCTTAAAAAAATAAGCCTAAAAAATAGATGAAGATAGGTTCAAAGTATGATATCCTTCAATAACACAAAGGTGGTTCCACCATAATGCTGCAGGTCCTAGTAACTGATAGGTTGTTACTCTATATTTCACAGTTAAAGGCATATTATGCAAATTAAAGTAAATTTTCAAGTGTAACAACCAAACATCAGTTGCATCACCTAATTATCTAGCCAAAAAGGTAAGCAGTGGAAGCTTCTTTAGATCTTTGATGATTGGGTCAACAGTGGTCAAAGGTAATTCTTGAATTATAAGTCCTTCCACTTGTCCCATTTCTAACCTAAGTACTTCCTCTTAGGATACCCCTCAAGATTTTTAAATCTTTGTTCTTGGTTATCAATATTTCCTTGCAAGATGTTAATGCTTGTCAAGATTCCACTCAATATTTCCTCATGCTTATAGGTTAGAATCCCATTGATTGATTTAGCATTGGGTACCTCAGTGTTGTTGTCAACATTATTGATAATTATTTATTATATGACATGTTAACCAAATTTGAATTTTAGATAAATTGGTTTTAACCATACATATTAAAACTTTTTAGAGGTTTACATATGTTTTATAGATGTCTCATGTTTGTCTAAACATCTCACCTATCCTTGTTCAAGCCTTGGTGTAAGCCTAGTTCCCTTATCATTGCTTAGTCTTAAAAAGTCAACGCTAGTCAACTATGGTAAAAAGTGGTCAAAGGCTCAATTTTTTTTATAAATGTTATAATATGGTAATTTAGGTATTATAAGGTGTCCATAAGTCATGTATTTGTCTTTTGCTATGTTTCATATGCTAAAAGTGTCTTTTGGTCACATTTTGGGATCATTAAATGACTTGTACTAACTTTTTTCAAGGAAGTAATTATCACCAAGGAGGATTAAAATGTGTATGAGGTTATATCATGTTAATAAATGGTTAGAGGTATAAAATAAGAATTTTCATGCACTAAAATAGGGGAATCTCCTAAAAAATGGGCTCTTAATGGCACTTGTATGGACTTAGAGAGTCCATCTTCAGGTTAACAAATGGGAATATTGTCTCTTGAACTCCATAAATTCTTACCGATGCTTAGTGTGTAGATAAAAAGTCAAAAATATCAATTTTTTCTTCTTTTCCTTCCTTCTTTCCTGTACAAGACAAGAAGGGTCAAATTGAAATGCTTGGTGCTGTCCATACAGATGGAGTTGGGGGGAGTGATATTGGGATTTGATAGGGGTTTTAGTTAGCTTGAAATCCATGTAAATAATTTATATTTTAATGTCTCATCCTTTATGAACAATTTTTAATAATATAGGTAGCTTCTTATGCTTTTGCATCCATGAGGGGTCCATGTATGAGCTTGTTTTCGAATCTTTTATTTTGGTTTAATAGGTTTGGTTATTTCATGTGTTTCTCAAGGTTGTAAAAGGCATCTACATATGTTTCTACACCATTTTAAGATACCCTTCATGCTAGTTACTCACTCTTGCATCCTCATTATCTTATACTCAGAGATACTCACCTATAGGCATAGCGACAGAGCTTTGGAGATTCTTGTGTGAAATATTGAAACATGAAGGATGCCTAATCTTGGTTTCTAATATGGAATTTGACCATTAATTTTTTTTTATAATGTCAAAGAGACCAAAATGGTGTGTGGTTATCTTGAAGAGATAAAAAGTTTGATTTCTAGGAAATAGTCCCTAAATGGGCAAAATAGAGGCTTAAAGGTTTTTTGTGGACCTTATACAACATGCGTATTAAGTCTTCCAAACCATATAATAAGTTGAATCATGTTTCCTCTAGTATATATAATAAATATTAAAAATTTTAGGGCAAAAGGGTGAGTGAAATATGGTTATTAAGGAGCTTAAATTTCACCTCAAAAGCACTACAAATAGGCAATGACATCTACAAGTCTGAGGTCATAAGAATTTCTTCTCCACTCAAGTTACAAATGAGACCTTGCCAATACATGGAGATGATTCATAATGTTTCAAATGATTTTTAATCTTCCAATTAACCATTAAGGAGGATGGAATAATATGTTTACTTCCCAAGATCATACCCTATCTATACAGGTTTTGACTTACAACAAGGTATACAATAGTGAGCCAATATGGGTGCTTGGACATTGTTTTAGGACACCCAAAATTAATGTAAGTGTAAAGGAGTGATATGTTGATTTATGTGATGAAAATTAGGTTTATAAAAATCATAACCTAGATCCAAATGAGCACAAGAGACCTACATGCAAGCCTAAAAGTAGGGGTCTCAGTCAAGATCTTAGTCAAGCAGTGAGTGAAAAGCATGGTACTCTTGATGCTAGAAGGGTATAAGACAAATGTGAAATAGCTTATAAGATTTATAAATTAACTTAATGGAGGTAGGTAATATTGGTTTACTATATTATCAAGCCTAAAGTAATCAGTGAAAACCTACAAAACATCCTAAAACAAGAGGCATAGCAAGACACAACCAAGACTGGTCAAAGGTCTTGGGAAGAGATATGTTAAAACCCTAAGTGTGTTAAAACCTGAACCATGTATACCATGGTAAAATAAGATCATAAAATTATTATAAATAGAGTTTTATAAGATAAAGAGTTTTCGTAAAACAAGTTACACACAGTTCATTCTTAGTTTTCCTACACACAGTCCATAGTTAAGGACCTATTTTGGAAATAGAGGAGGTTGGAGAGTCAAATGACCTAGTAAAGAATTTAAATTTTTTGGAGAAAATTATTACCTATTTATGAAGATTATTTATTATTTAATTTCATCTTAGGAGATAGGGGAGTGTCCTATTTTTTGTCTCAGATAGAGGGCACTCTCCTCATGCTTGAAATTGGTAGTTCTGGTGAGCAAGGTAAGAGTATGAGTTCAAAAGATAAGGACTTTAAAAATGATATGAAAAGATTAGAGACACATTAATAATAATGGATAAACTTCCATATAATTATTAATTCCAATAGGAATTTCCAAGAACATAAGTTATAGTCAGGATTAAGAGCAAGGAATAGGCTTAGAGACCAAATTGAGGGTCACTCTAAATTTTAACTTTAAATGAGAATTAAAATGAGTTAAAAAATATTTTATGGACCTAAATATAGGTGGTAGATATTTTTAGATTCAAGGGAACCCATATAAACTCACTTTGATCTCCAAGGACAAGACATACCTACTAGGCATGGCTAGACCTAGAGGTCCAAAAGGAAATTCATTATAATTTTAAACTTGAGATGAGATTTATAACATCGTAAAACATGTTTATAGGATGGAAGAAAATGTGGCTGAGATTTTTTAAGGTATAAAAGTTTTAGGATAGTCTAATTTTGGCTCAAGGATAGTGTTAGGTCTATGCAAGTGCAAGGAAGAGCTTGAATGGGTGACATCAAGAACTCATATATTTCATGATGCTCTACATGGAAGTGAAAATAATTTGGATATGTTAGAGATGGTTTCCAAGAAGATCTTAGTGTCATTGAGATAAAACTCCAACATGTCATTATTATGAATAATTCCTAAGACCTAAAAATACTCTAAAACCCTCACAAACCCTCTCTAGGGACCTGATTAGAAATATATTGAAAATGGGGCATCCAAAAGGGGTAAAGTGACCATGAAAATAATTGGATATTGTTGAGGACTATTAAGGGATCCTCCCCATGCATTTGAGTTTTACTGCACTTGTATGGATGGTGTACAACATGGCTTTATTTGATAATTTTCAGTGTTTTGTAGGTGTGAAGAAGCTTTAGATGATGTAATAAACTTTAGGAGAGGGATTGGAATTTTTATAGGTCTCCATGTTAATATATTGAATCTATCTAGTCTCTTAAGTATGCATTATATCTTCCTCAACTGAGCTAATCTGTTGAGCAAGTGGTGATCACTTAGACGAAAAGATGGACATTCTAATTGGGAAGCCTTTTGAGGTTTTTTTGATGAATATGATGACATGGAGACTTTTTACAAGTGGAATTCCTCTTTGTGAATGGATTGAATTTAGGATTTGGAAACATTTTGAGTGCCAAGTGTGAGGGTTGGATGAGAAAGAATATGGATGATTAGGGACTACTCTAATGCCTATGGAGGCTTGTTAGTAACACATCCTTCTTAGGTCAACCATCAGACCTGTCCTTATTCAACTATGAGATAATCTAATGAAGGTAAATCATGAGGGTAGTTTCATATGAAAACAAGAGAACATCTATGCCATTTTGAGGAATTTGATGACTTAGGAGACATTTTCACTTGTATTCCTTATAGGACCTATCTCATGCCTAGATCTATTGCTATTGTAACTTATTATTCTTTCTTGACAAGTGTCCTTATGACTCTTGAGATTCACTTTCTCTCTTTTCTCTCATAATTACTATATGTACTAGCTTTTTTGGCTTTTAGATGGATCTCTCCACCTTAGTATGGTGAAGCCCTACTCATTTGTGGCCTTAAACTAATGATAATGTTTTTTTTACCTCATTCATGACTTCACTAAGTGCATTAAGTGGTTGTTGGTCTTCTACAAGTATATGTTGGCTTACCTTGACATGTTATCCTTCTTAGTGCCTTGTGTAGTTTGAAAACTCTCTTTTACAAGTCAAAAAGAAGTATATAATGTATATTGTAGATATAGTGAGTAGTCTATTCATTAGTGTTTCTATAAGACCTATTGTTTATTCCTCCTAGTCTAATTTCTCTTCAAGACCCCATGATTGAAACATTGGTGTAGAAGAGGAGATTTTAGTTTGATGAAGTCTATGTGTAGGTTTCCCTCTAGTTCTAAGTGCATTGCAAGTGGTGTGAGTAAATAATCAATTTGGTGCATCACTTCATTAGGTAGGTTTAGTGTAAGCTTCCTAACCATTTTCCTTATAAGTTTAAGTGTAGTTGTGGTGTGTGGAAGTGGTACATCAAGGAAACTATCCCTAATCTATAGACTCACCTCAAATTGGGTCACCCACAACCCTGAGGTGTTTCCATTATCTCACTTAAATGAGGAGATATGAATCATCTCCTCAATGGGTGAAAGTTCAAGTGACAACATGATTTGAATAGGAATATAGCCTCGATGACCCCTTCCACATCCTCAACCTTTGCCCCTGGCTAAGTTGACATTCAAAGGATTTTTGTAGATGTTACCTTCTCTCGATCATGTTCTAACCATCTTGAGAAATCACAAGTTATAAATTATAAGATTATAATTGTTTAAAGGAAAATATTCATTCCTAAATTTCTATAAATTAAAAAACTTGCTATGATACTAGATGTTACATCCCTTAAAAAAAATTGAAATTGTATATTAGAGTATGATTTAGACACATGTTAGGCCCTTTTAAAAGTCATGCTAATGAAATGAAAACATTAAGCTCACTTCATGCCTACACAAATAGAACTGAAGGAAGGGAACTAAGGCAATTATTTAGAGGTAAACACATATAAAAGGTGCTATGGAGAAGCTTATTTTTGTATTAGAAGGATTATGGAATTTGGGGTGTATAAGTGTACTCATATACTGATAAGTCTTGAGTGCCATAAGTAGTAATCACACTTACATATAGTACCATTTCTAGGTCCTCAACCCTAGGTAAATACCTTACACTCCTTAGTGAGTTTTAGTCTCACTCAAGGATGGCCAAGTTAAAGGATTGTTTTAACTAGGAAGAATAACTTTATTTCCCTATGTTATCATGGAGGTTAATCATAGGCTTCTATCAAAATATATGCTATATAAAATAAATAAGCAATACAATCAACAAATAGATCAATTTAATACTTGCAAATTTTAATTCATTCACACAACAATTATATTAAAGCATAAGAAATAATAGATTAAGTACAATATTATTTAGTGTTATCAACTAGGTTATAACACCTTATAACCTTTAAGGTCATCGCACTATTCCTAAGCTATTTATACCAAACATGGATGTTCATAATAATTTATGATGTAGTTATAACTCAATATTGTAGTTCTATAGTCTATACAACTATTTATATTGGCATACCCCATGTGGTAATAAAAGAGTTTAAGGCATTCAAGCAAATAATCTAAACTATCTATTTAACAGAAATAACTTACGTAACCATTAACATTGAAGATCATTTAGGTGTCCACTTAAGAAATAATTCTCTTCATTTTCATACAACATTCCATAAATGAATGCTTAATGATATCATTGTGTTAATAATTCATTTATAATCCAACTAGACAACAAGAAAACAACAAGTATTCAAATGGTAATATTCAAGCATGGAACTCAATATCATTAAGTAACAAAGTTTATCTAAGTTTCAAGACAAGTGGAACCCAAATAAAAGGTTCCATTTAAGGAACTCTTAAAAAGTTCTCTGTTGGGTAGTTGAGACAACAAGATAAGAAAGTTTTGCTATCATGAAGGATGGCAATGCATACATCTAGATAAGAAAGGAAACAATGTGCATACAACTTAAGTCTCATTGATTCGATTAAAGTGATATAATAACTTATTTATCATCCTTGATTTAATTATGGTTTCCTTTAAATTCATTTATCCAACCAAGTAAATAATCTAAGTAAAACATTGTACGTGTTCATTCTTAAATCATAAGATTTAATTAAATATTAATTCCTTATTTTAAAAATACAAACATTTACTTATTAATATTAGGTTTCACAATGTGATGTATATGAATTAAGAAGTAATAGAATACATACCTTCCATGTAGCCAGGTATGTCTAAAATGCAT
>JARHVA010000962.1:2032500-2112500 GCA_037957365.1 Torreya grandis
GTGTTAGGCCTCCTATAAATGATATTTGACAATATCACAAACCTATTCTAGCCTCCAAATCACCTTGAACACTTAAAATACATTTTCATTCAAAAGTGGCTGAGAAAAGGGGGGGAGAGAGAGTTGCATGGGTGTGTGTAGTTTATGAGAGTAGGGGGAAGTAGTATGAGTTAATAGAGTATGTAGGAGATTTAGGAAAGAGGGATAGATGGATCAAGAATATGGAAAATTATGTGGAGGACTGAGTGGTTGTAGGCAGACAGAGGGGTAATTTCACCCTCAATAAAGGTGATTTGAGGAATAGCAATTAGGGAGATACAATTTACTATAGTCCTATAGAAAGAGTGATTGAGTTATTGAAATTAAAAATTTTATAGATACTTTCATCTAGAAAATTGAATTTGCTATCGATATATTCCTTGAATTGTTTGAAAGGAAATAATTAATTTTCATTCAACCATATGAACCTTAACAATAAGTGCAAGTAGAAAATATTAGTTATGGAAAGTAAAGTGTTAATATGTAAATACCTCATTTTGACTTAAAAATAACACTGCCAACACATTTTTGGGTGTAGATAATGTCTAGGACTAGGTTTTTGGCCTCCCATTATTCTCAATTAATAAACTCGCCACCCATTCTGGCCTCAAGAACGCCCTTCCTAATACAAGAAAATGTATTTTTTTAGCCTAAGTTCAAACACATGTAAAATAAAAGTTGTAAGTCATTTCCATGAACCATTAGATCCTTCCCTTCCTCTTTAATCCCTCTAATTACATCCCAAAGAAATTAGGTTGAACCTTGAATAGAAGTCTGTGGCACAAGTTGCAGTGATGGGTCCTAAAATATAATTTCTTTTGGTATTGAATAGGCAACTTCTTGAGCTGCAACTCCCATGTCTACCTTCGGGACCTCTAATTGAGAATATATCACTTAAATTACATCTAGATAGGAAAACTACATGGATTACATCACCAAGACATTCAAATCCACCCATAAGTGTATTTTCACTACCGTTTAGGAGTGCAAAAAAGATTGACAATAAATATTATCAAAGTTTATGTTGCGGTTGTAAAACATTGATTCTGATGCTTCTTGACTAAAACATGATATTGTTAACCTATACGAGGGGCAGATAAAATATAAGACTAGGTTCTTGGCCTACCATCATGTCCAATCGACAAACCCACCACCCATTCTACCCTCAAGAATGCCCTTCCCAATATACAAAAAATGAATATTTTTAGCCTAAGTTCAAACACACATAAAATGAAATTTGTAATTCATTTCCATGAACTATCAAATCCATCCCCTACCTCTTTAAGCCCTCTAATCTCATCCCAGAGCACATAGGTGGAACCTTTGAGAGAAATCCATGACACAAGTTATATTGATGGGTCTTAAAATGCAACTTTTTGGCATTGAATAGGCAACTTCTTGAATTCCAACTATCATTTTTGCTTTCAAGACCTCCACTTGAGAATCTATCACTTTGATCACATCTAAATAGGCAAATTACATGTGCTTCCACCATCACAATGTCCAAATCTACTCAAAAGTGCATTTTTATTACCATTCAAGAGTAAGAAAACATTAAGTATTTAAAAATTTAGCTTCTCTTCACTTGAAGAGTATGGAAGTATTTATTGATTATGCTAACCACATGAAGGTGGAAGCTTATCTAGCACAACTAGCTTACAAAAAAATGTTAGAAAGTAATTAAAAAATAAATACATATGTACTACCTATAAAATAAAAAACATGTGGTAAAATTGATTACATCTACATTTGAAAAGTCAACATACTTACGTATTTCAATCCAACAAACTATTAGGATCTACTATAACCTTGATAATATCAAGAATAGCTTCATGTTCTGACTCTCGAACTTTCCATAGTTTCCTATTTAATGACCTCCCATGATATTTTTGTAATTGAATATTCATTATAAGAATCAAATGTAAATAGTGCAATATCTTCTTATGCATTTCAAACTCTTCAAACAAACATTGATCTAAATTTGTTTATAGGATATCATTGAAACTAAGTTCTAATGACCACCACTAAACCAGTGGGATAGTCAATGTTTTATCCATCTATAACTAGGGAAGTCTATTTTTTATTTCTCTCTACACACTGACATAATTATTAATATGTTCTATCTTCATTGTCCTAATCTACAATAACTGAAAAAACATGCCCTGTATCACAGAAAATCATTTTTAGTGACACTATGAAGATAGATAATGAGAATAAATTGTATATAATGAAAAATATTCTACCTTGTTGCACTAAATCAGATACATGATCAAATTCATCTGATAATAACATATCTGTAAGTTAAAAATCTATTGGAATCTGATGTGTTGATTGGAATTAGAGGTTTGGGACTCTAGTCATCCACCCACTCTTGTGATTCACACTCATTTCAAAAAGATTCCACACATGCATAATATAAACATGCCAACTATATCATATAAATAGTACAAGAACTTACATTTTAGCTACAAGATGATTGGAGCTCACTTAAACTCATTAGAGTTATACAATCCTCATACTTTACCGAGTATTATTCCTCCATTAACCATAAATATCTATGAATAATAGAATTTGGTTGAGCACCATGACACATGTTCTTATTACACCATTCAACCATGGTTTTTGCATATATAAAATAAACACACTCTTCAAATTTTAACTCCTCCCTTACAAAAGATCTTTTTACACATGCTCCAACACCATCATGCTGCCTCTTTTCCATGGCTAGCCTCGGTGAAACTCCAAATGTATTCTACACCATTGGCAATGTATATCCTTCTCAACTAATAAAACATCTATGCATTTTTAAATTATGATGTCTAATTATCTGACCAAATGTAATGTTAATTAGAAGTAATTTTTCTCTAACTTAACTATTCAAATAACTTCTAAAAACAACCTTAAACATACTCTGAACAATGTGATCAGTCATTGCTAATATAGAAATGGTACTTCATTAATATTTTTTTCTACTCTGTATTATTAGGTTCATGAATAAATGTTATATGCATGAATATGAAAACTTGTGATGAATTGTAATATTTTAATTGAACTTCCATTTATGGTTTGAATGTGTAATTTTTGGTAAATTCAACTACTAAAATAAATGAACTAAATGGGAATGTATCCTTGATTATATTGAAATGTTCATCCAACCATCTAGCCTTGTGTGTGTGTCTTAATACTCATAAAAAAATTTCTCCCTAAATTTGAACAAAAATTTAGAAACAAGTATTTTTTTTGTAACAAGCTCACACCTTTTAGATTCTTTTTCATTTTTTACTTGAAAGTCACTGATTTATATTTTCTTAAACCAACTAATTCCTATACAATTGCACTTGTACTCTCCTCATGGATACAATTTTTTAATTTTGGCAATCCACCACAAATGCTACAATTTTCATCTAAACATGATTTGTTATAAAATAATTGTCCATCCAATCTTTTATAGAAAAAAGTTGGAATAAATTCTTTGGCTGATTTTGGTGGAAATTCAATGCCACACTCATAAAAAATGTTTTTATTATGTAAAGTACAATGAATATGGTGAAAAACATGATAGTGCATTACAAATTCAACATGTTATCTACAATAACAAGTGGTGCATGTGTAATTTATTTTTACATAAAAAAAGTTTGGCCATCTCAAAATATCTTTGGTAAATAGAAAATTTTGAAAGTTTTTCTAAAATCTTAGAGTATAATTATGTTTGAGTCATATCCAAGAAATGTTTCAAATATAGTTCATGGTTATGAGAACCAACTCTTCTTTTTACTACATATCTTGTGTTGGGCAAAAATTTTGTATAGTGTTTCCAAAATTAAGCAAGTAACTCTTTGAGAGCATCGGCCATAGCCTTGTCCTTTCATGAAAGTCTACTAAAAAATTACTAGAGCTCATTGGTATTAGGTTCATTAAGTCTTTTACGTCTTTAAATTGCTTTTATTAATGTTTTCTTGTTTATATTAAGTGTTTGACTTGTTTTTGAAAACATTCTTTTTTTCTCTATTTGGCCACTTACTACACAAGTTGTAAATATATGTTAGGTATCATTAAAATATTGGGTGCATGATTTGGACCTATAATATGATATGCATCATGAATATTTTTTAATATTTTCATTGTTTTTATCATCCATGTTAGATGTTATTAGCCGTAATATGTACATTATAGTTCTTAACTTAATTAATTTTATCAATGAAACAAATAATTGACATCTTCAACTATCATAATCCAAATTATGAAAGAAACTATCCCAAATTTTTTGATTTAGTGTTATTAAATGACAATTAGATATTTTTCTATGCATTAGTTCTAAAATATTTTCATCAACTTCAATTAAGTACTTGTCTTTTCTACGCATAATTTTTTGAAGTGTTGTTAATGGTATAATTTGTTGAGAGGGTTTTTCAAAATCAGTATTACTTTCATTGTTTATGGGTGGGATGACATTTTATTCATTGTTTATTTATTTATTTATTATATGTTTCCATGAAATTTATTGATTTTTAATTTCATCATTATTTTTTTCCATCAAATTTTATTCATTCATTAGGGGTAAAGCATCATACATAGACTCATTATCAACAAAATAAAAACTTGGAACTTTGAATATAAACATCCAACATTATCTAATTCATTATTATTCATTTCATTATGGTCAAGTTCATCATTATTCAAATAATTATGGTCAATTTTATCATTGGTTAATTCATTATTGTCAATTGGCTCATTATCTATGGCATTTGGTTCATCAAAATTAGGGTTTGTACCTTATCTTAAATAAAGTTTTTTCATTCATATCTTGTGTTTCTCTCTCTACTCTTCTAATTCATCTAGTGTTTTATTCTTCAACATCTTACTCTTCCTTGAATGTGATCCCTCACCCATCAAGGATAATTGATAGCTTTTCAAAGGTGGGGTCAAAAGAAGTACACAGGTCCCATAGAAGTATGCAGAGAATGTTTATGTGGATAGAATTCCTGATTTGGGTTAAAAATAGATGTTGAAAAGTGACTTTTATCTTTATTAAGAATAACATGATCATGTTATGGAATAATGTGATTGTGTTATGGAATAATGCAATCATTATATTCTTAATATAAATTAGGGATTAGGGATTAGGGCATAGGGTTTAGGTATTAGGGATTATGATATTAGGATATATGGCTTATAATTTATGTTTTATGGTTTAGGGATTAGGGATCAGACCATAGGATTTAGGTTTGAGGGTGTATATAAGGTCTAATCACTCTATGCCATGTGAACCTAATTATTACTATAATGGATGTTAAATGGGGATAAATTGATTGGTAATAGAGAATTTATGGTTTAAAATTTAGGGTATAGTATTTAGATTTTATGGTTTAGGGATTAGGGTTTAATGTATATATGGTTTAGGGTGTATATAGGGTCCAATATGTTTTTGGTTAACCCCCACATCATCATAGATTAAGCTAATTACTCAATTGGGATAATGAGTAATGTGATTTGGGCCAAATTAGGTAATTTATATACCTGATTATTACTCTAAATTTTGTTAATTAATGCTAAACCAATTATTTTATAATTTAAAAACAGGGTATAGGGTTTATGTTTTATGGCTTGAGGTTTAAGACCTATAAGGTGTAGGGTTTAGGGTACATAGGGTACAATCATAAAGATAATTAAAGATAATTTGAATCACTTGGACCTATTTGTGATTATAGATTGTGTTTTTGGGTTATCATTATGACGCATGTCATCATGCATATTGAGTGAGTTAGTCAAATAGGGAAACCACTCATGTGATTTAGGCCAAACTGAGCCCTATGAACTTAATTACTAGTCTAAATGATGTTAATTTTGGCTAAAATGATTGGTTCAAGGTTTAAAGAGTTTATATTTATGGTTTAGAGTTTAGGGATTAAGAAATTTAGGGATTAGGGCTTAGGGTATAGTTTTAAGGGTATATAAGGTACAATCATAAAGGAAATTGGGGAAAAGTTGAGTTCTTTGAACCCAGATCTATGAGTAAAGAATGTGATTTTGGGCTCAATTAGCCCCCATATCATCACAAATTAAGCCAATTAAGTCAATTGTAGTAATGAGTGATGTGATTTTGACCAAGTTTATCCCTATGAACTTAATTCTTACTATAAATGATGTTAATTAGGGATAAATTGATTGGTTTAGGGTCTACAATTTAAAGAGTTTGGGGTTTAGGGATTATGGCTTAGGTTTTAAGGTAAATCGTATATGTTTTTGGGTTTAAGGTAAATGGTACATGGTTTAGGGTTTAAGGTATCATATATATGGTCCAATCAATAGGGTAATTAAATAAAATTTGAGTTGTTTATTCACCTATTTGTGACAATTGCCTTCATGTTTACTTCTTTGATAAGATTAGGGCTAGTTAAGCCATACATGTTGCATATGTTATATAATTGATTGAGCCATAAATTTTATCTAGGGGATCAATTTTTCCCAAATGACACCCCTAATTTCACAAATTGATTAATTGTATCAATTCATGATAGAACCAAAATTAATTTTCCCCAAATCATATCTTGCTTTTGAAGGGGTTTCAAATTGGCCTCAAATTCCTCCTCAATTAAATGATTTAACTATTTGGTTAATTATATATTACATGGAATTAGGGTTAATTTCAATCGAAATCAAATTATATATGATTTAAAATAGGTTCATGTGGCTCATTTTTACCCTAATTACCTCCACAATTGAACTAATTGACATTTTCATTCATTAGCTGATGACATTCAAGTTTATTGAGCTCAAAACCACATTTTATACATGTAAAACTTGAATAAATAAATAATGTTTATTATATTCAATCAAGACGATGAAATTAGAGCTGAGAAACCCCTAAATCACATTTTATAGTCATGCAATTAGGTTGAAGGGGCTCAAAATAACCCCAATTTACTTTAGATGCACAACTAGATTGGTACTCCAAAGGCTAAGTTTTGGCCATAGGTTTAAAAAATCACTTTTATGACATCTCATGATAAACTTATCTATGTCATAAAATGTATAATGAGTTACATCTTAAAACCAAGTAATTATAAGTAGTTAAGTCAACATATTAAAATGCTTATAACTTTTTTGATGTCTAATGTGATACCATGACACCTTAATTCACTATCCAAGGTTAGGGAAATTTATCGTATCACATGAAAAAATACCACTATTAAGGAGCTCAAAAACATATAAGAACACATATAAAACTTGAGCTTAAGAGCATATTGCATTTTTGGGTGTTATAAAGATATAACACGATTGCATTACCAACTAACATGTTCACATTACTAACATAATTCCATTATTAACATGATCATGGTATTTAATTTTGAATTCAAACACCCAAACTTTTGGCTCAAGAATGGATTGGATTCCTAAGCCAAAGGCTTGGACCTATCAATTTACAATCGCATTTGAGGGTTTTGGATAAAAAAAAAAAAAAATTAAACTTCTATCACCAAATACACTACAAATTTCAATTGTAAAATTCAAAAAATTAATAACATCATGATGAACACGCTCTCCTCTTTCTAAAAATATAATTTTTTAATAATTGTTGGACTCATTTAAGGTTTCAAACTATATTGATTTATAATTATACCTTTTTTAGGCCACTACATGTTGCAAAACATAAATGCATATACATGTTCATGTAATTTTTTTTTGTTGATCCAAGTGAAAAACAAGTTATATGGTCAAAAATTAGGATTTATTCTACACATTAAAAAAATGATTTTAATTTTTTTGAGGTAGTTAGGTGTGTTGCACAAGAGGTTATCCTTTTTTTTTAAACATTTTTATGATCCGTTTACTTGTAAAATTCATTAAAAAAGTATTCATTGAAAAATGTAAATATATATATATGTCACAAATTATAAGCTCTTATCTAAATGTTCACAAAAGAGTGTCAAATAATATTAAACACTACTAAAAAAATGGTGCACCACATGACCATCTATCTACTCTATTTCATTAAAAAAATTAGAGTTCCTCTTCAAATTTTAGATGTTTGACATAGTTATACTTAACCATTTTTTAAAAAATAGTGTTTTAGAAACTAGACTCGAAATGCAACATTTCATGTTCTTAAACCATCTACAAATTTGGAGTATAGATATCTCAAATTATCTACAAAAGTTTAGCTTTATGAAGTTTTAGTAAAACCATGTCAATAGGTAGGCCCCTTTTCATCCCCGAACTTTGTGTTCTTACCCTATATGCTACAATTGAACTATAATGAATTTAATTTAATTTTTTAGAAAAATCAATACACCTTAGATTCAAACTCAAACCTGACATGGTTTATTTCAACATTACAAGCTTTCACAAATAATCATTTAGCAAGCCATAAAATAAATAAAACACTGCATTCATTTTCATCTAAAACTAGCAAGGTTGAACTATAAAATGACAAATAATCTAAATGCAATACTTACTTGGATGCCATTAAAAAAGAATACAAAATAATGGCATGCTTTTTCCAAACTTCCAACCTTTTCTCCCTCCCTTAAATGCAAGACTAGTCAACCCATTTAATAAAATAAAACCACCATAAAAATCCATAAAAATCCATTGCATGGTGTACAGGGCAAATAAAATAATGTATTTCAAACTCTTAAGAAAGGTAATTCATCTAACTACCTCTCTATTTCCTTTGGTCACCATGCACAAAATATGATAGAGTTTTCACAAGCATAGGAAATCCCAAAATGATTTAAAAAATGACCAATTAATAAATCTAAAAGGGTTGGAAGAGTCTCAACTTCCATGCCTCAAGTGGTGAGCTAATGCTAACAAACCAAAGAAAAGAAAAAAGAAACAAAAAATTTCAAACTATTGCCATGTCTAAGGTGGGTCATGGCCCCCATTTACCTAGCCAAGCCAAGTTAAGCCCAGACTTGGTCCCCTTAAATAATGAATGCCATAGAGTCCAAACCATAAGAAAAACCTTAATACAATTAAAATATAAATACAAGACAAATGCAAATGTTAAAATGCCTATGAACCATACCAATGGTTAATATCTTTAACACAAAAGTGAAATAGGGATATGACTAGTATGTCACTCAAGAGTTCAACACAATTAATGTTTTCAACAAAGAATCAAATAGTATCAAAAACCAATGAAATGCCAAAAAATAATAATGATAAGAAAGAGGATCAACTAAATAACAACTAACATAGTCAATCAAGACTAAAACATTCTACTAATGTTGAAAAATGTTGATTATTCCAAGGATTTAAAATCAATTAATTAAAGCAATGATTGAATGAGAAGTTGAAATTGACCAATGATTATCATAATAAAGTAATAGAATCCAATAAAATATAAACACTCCAAATTTAATTCATGTATATAAAATGACTCAAAACATCAATAATAGTCAAATTTTAGTATTTGTAATTTTAAGTTCATTGTTTTATTTTCATTCACTTTCTCCATCTCACTCAACTACTTGGAGTCACATCCAACCTAGCTCATATCATGTACTTGTAGTCATAATAGATCATCAATAGCATCCATAATACATAAAATTAATAAATACAATAATAACATTACATACAATAATATAATTAAATTGAATAATGAATTAGTAATTCATTAAGCATAAAATATCTAATGATACAATGAAAATACATAGCCATAACTATCTTATAATATTCAATTAATCACTCACAGAGCAAAACATCAAAATGGATCAAATCATAGACCACATAAATATATCACAACAATAAAATTAAACAATCATGTCCCAATAGTTCATAACCAAAACCATAATCAATATGTAAAATAAATGCATCAAAATATGGTCATGACATTAAGACAAGTAAGTAAACTTATGTTATTTCATCACCCATAGTCCATATAGGGGACAAGGAGATCATGTACACAATGGCTTACACAAATAAGAATGTAACTGACAAACCACTTAAGATAAAATTATAATACAATTGCTCTTATGAGTTATGTCAAAAGTGATTGTTCTTTATAGAAGCACTAAATAGAAAAGATGATTGAAGTTGGCCTTTGTTAGTTGTAAAAATAATTTAAAAAGATGTCAAAAATTATAAAAAAATATAATTAGGTATTTAAATTAATAGTTTTGTCCACCCAAGGAAATTGATTTCAATAGTTTTAAAGTCTCAAAAAAATCCACACAAGTCAACTTTGTCATTTAGTAGGATGAATTCATCATTTATTAGGGTGAGTTCACCAATTTGCAAACACTTAGAAACACATCTTTGGAGAATTGATCGATTAGTAGTAAAACCTCAATATTTTATAATAAAAGTTTATTGTTTTAAGTAAATAAAAACATAAAAAAAGTTTACCTTTTTACTGATTTCATCATTTATCTGTCAACCCCATTGATTGTAGGTTGAGTTCATCATTTAGCAAGATGAGTTCACTATTTTAAGAGAAACACATGGAAATATAGAGTAACAAATTCATCATTTGTCTATCGACCTTGCCGATATGTAAGTCAATTTCATTTTTTATTAGGGTGAGTTCACTATTTTTATAAAAAACATAGAGAAATATAGAGCAATGATTTTGTCATTTGTCTATCAACCTAACTAATATGTAGGTAAAGTTCACCATTTAATAGGTTGAGTTTGATGATCTATTAATACATACACAAAGAAGACAAAGAGTGGTAAAAAGTGATTTCACCAATTTATAGGTCGACTTCACTGATTATGTAAGTGACCTAATCGATCTATAGAATGACTTCATCGATTTAATAAAATCAAAACACAAAAAAATTAGAAGAAAAAGATGAAAATCATACCACATGATAATAAAATTATGTATTTAGAAGACAAGGAATGCCTACAAGGATATTTAGGATATGCGGGTCTCACTAAGAATGCTAAATGTAGAATAAGATTATGAAATAGGTTAGTTTCTTTGTTAGTAAATAAAATAAAGAACAAATACAAAAAATTAACATATTAAGTTTACTCCTTCAGTTGGGCAAGGTCAATGAATTAAAGAGCAAACAAAAGAGGATAAACTAGACAAGCTATGAACTTCTCTTCAAAGATGGTCCACAAATGTGTTTGTGTTTGGATATAGAAATCAATATCTTTCGCAATGTGGTTGTTGAATAATTGAGAATAAATGTGAAACTTGATGAATGAGAGTAGCTCTCCAAAATGACAACACTTGTGTTTCAAGGCTTTAAAGTAATGGTAAATGGCCCTTGTATTTATAAATTCCTCAAACTGCTCTTGACCATTGAATAGAAATCAAGATTAGTGAATGGGAGTCAATCAAAATTGGTAGGAAAAATGCAATTAATATTTGGCATTGATTAGGCATGCCTTTCCAAATTTTGGTGTTTCTTTGTATTCATTGTTAGTGATTGATAACTTTCTGATGATGTCATCATCCCTAATATTTTTTGTGATGTCCTGATCCACTTGGCCACTTGTTATGATAGTTGAAGAATAGATGTTAATAATATAGAACACAAAGCAATATTAATGAATAAAATATAGAAAACATAACATAATAGAGACACAGATTTAACGTGGTTCACCCAATAAGATCTATATCTATACAAAAACAACCAGTCCTTATTATTCAGTCCAATAAGTGAAAGGAAAAACCTATAATACATCGACTGTAATATTCTCTTCGCTCACACATAATATGCTACCATGATTATAATTCCCTCACATCAAAGGAGAGTTACATATTAGGGTAAAAATATACAAACATAATTACTACTGTTAGATCTATGACATAATAGTGAATGGTCCAGATTTACTAAGAAATTATAATATTTTACAATGCATTTTTAACACATAGTATGTTGCCCCCCCTAGACCCCCATGATGACCCTAGTGGGGGGAATTGCCCCCCCCCCCCCCCCCCCCAAACAACCCCACTGTTGAGAACTAGGCATTATAATAAGATCATGCTTCACCATCCAACAATAAATTTTAAAATCTATGAAATTACCTATTAGAATAAGATTATGCTAATTAATTAAGATTAATTAACGTAATGAAAAGGGATGTGACTTTTGAAAGCCAAATAATTGTTTGACATAATTAATCCCAAAATGTCTCTTACACGGCTATAATTTAACTCGAGATGAATTAAGTGAAGATAACATTTTCCTAAGATATATTACTTCAATCAAATATTCCCTAATACATTTTATAATATGCACACTAAGTACGTGTAATAAATTAGGTTCTCTAATAATTCATGTGTTGTTGCTAAAAATCATTCTAGTTTCAATTTCGACACGAGAGTTGTGAGAATTGGGTTATGGCACATAAGTGAGTCCCACTTGGCGGCCAAGTGCATCTAAACCTTAAAAAAATGGGATTTTAACAAACCCTCTTCATTCGAAGGGGGTTCATTTCCCCACATATACTTTTTGAAGGGAGTCAAAGGTTTAATTTAGCATTTGATTGTTTTTTTATTAATTTGATTGAATTGGACAGTAAAATAATTTATTTAGGGTGTTCAAATGAAGGGGTTTGATTGAATCCCCTTCATTCAAATCCCACATGGAATCAAATCCTCACCCATTGAAGTGGAAAGATACTATTGGTCTAAAATTGCCATTTCAGATGCCACACATTAGGATGAAAAAATAAAATAAAAACATGTGGCTCTACATATAAATAAGTCTAACTATGAGCTTTCTAATAATATGTTTTTCTAAATTTTTTTCTTTAATAATATTTAATATTTATTTTGATTTGTTTAGTAAAATATGCTTATTTATAAAATGGAGTACCATATGTTTAAGGTACTACGAAAAGTAGGATACTAGAGCCAATTTTTTTTGAAAAATATCAATGCACTTGACTTTAATGTCTTTGTTCTAATGGTGAAAAAATTAGTCTATTTTGACACATATAAAAAAATATCGCAAGGAGAAGACATAAGCATTGATATTCCTTGTCTTGATATCAGTAAAAAATTGTTTTTTAATTAAAAAATTATAAAAAAATAATCTTACACTATGTACATGTTTCTAAGATCTCTTTGCAAAAGATCTTGAGAAAATATTATGTTTTGAGAAAATTATGAGGATAAATCAAGTACTCAATAAAAATGTTTTACACATAATATACATATTGTGTATTTATGTATTAATTATTATTATTAATTTTTTTTTTCAAAAAAATAATAAATTTAATCTAAACTTAAAATGAAACATTTCATTAGTTTACACCATTTTCACATTTCATACGGTCAAGTCACAATTTTCTATACAAATTGAGAAATGTTCACTTTTTCATTTTTTGCTAACACCTTTGTACCAAAAAGTGGGACACAGTATTTTGTTTCAATCGAATTGAGTGTCTACACTGTAATCATGACATTAGTTTATCAAATAATTCAGTGACCTTCTCTATGCTACCACATTTTTCAACCAATATTGCATCATCATATATCATTATTTCAATAGGATATCTAAAATAATTGTATTAGTTTGTCAAACAATTTAATTAATTTATGTTGTCACATTTTGTAAACAACATTGTGTCATTTTATTGTATCATTGCATTAGGTATAATGTAATCATTTCATTCATTTTTTCAAGAAATTAAGTTGCCTTCTATATGCTACCAATTTATTTTGTTGAGATTATGTAAGGGTATGTAATCATTACATTAGGTTAGCATGTAACAATTGCATTAGTTTATTAAAATTTTCATGTCAGTTCTCTATGTTTCCACATTTCATATTTTGATATTTCATTATGAATGTCATCATTGTATTATGATATATTGTATTCATTGCATTAGTTTGTTAAAAAAATCATTTTATTCTCTACAATTCTATATTTTTCAGCCAATATTGTATTATAGTATAACATCATTTCACCAGGTAATCATACAATGATTGCATTAGTTTTTTAAAAATTAAGTTGCCCTATTCTCTTATATGATGCCACAATATTTTGCAATAGAGATTGCATTATGGTATACTTGCATCAAATTTCATTAGGATATTTTGTAATCATTGTTTTAGTTTTTCTAACAATTAGTTTTTTATGATGTCAAATTTTATAATGAGGATTGTATTAAGATATATCAAATTTTAAGGCTCAAAATCAGCTTTACTCTATGATATGATGCAATCATGAATGAAGGCGATGGTGGTGATGAGTGGTAATGGGTAGACAATGATGATGACTGGTAAATGATAAGCGACTATGATGGTGTATTGGGATAAATAGACACACATTTCTAGTAGAGGATAGACAGAAGCGACAGAGGAGGATGCAACAATGAATATATGGGTTCAAGAGAAGGATCAAAGTAGTGCCCAAGAGGGTGCAAATCAGGGAGAAGGAGTTGATTTTGGTGTGGGGTTGGGAGTGAGCGATTCAATGATTAGGCATGGACTGGGTAGAGGACAAAGTAAACACAAAAAAGATCAAGTCATAACTTTTTTTTCATGCCACAATCTATATCAAGGAAAGTTCTTTTTGAATAGCTTGATCAGTATTTAGGGCTGGAGCATTTGGATGAAGATAGAGGTTAGTCTAGTGGAGGCGTCTCTCCAGGGAAGTAGGTGTCTGAAACAATAGAAGGGTTGGCTAGGGTTTCATCCAAGGCTTTGGTGTATTTTATTTGCAATAACATATCTAACCCTTATCATTCATGTGGAACATTCTGCAAAGAATTTATTCTCAAGGCTCAATCTGATTCAAACTTTATTTTCAAACAGAGAAGTTAGATCTCTATAGAAGAGCTAGCTATGGAAGAAAAAGAAGTGGTGGGTGGTTCAAAGGGGAATGCAAAAGATGAAATGTTACAAAAATGAAACCAAGAAATGGTCTGCCTAGGTGATGCTCCCTTGATTTTTCTGAAATGCCCCCTATTTTGGAAATTTTAGATTTAGAGCTCATAGTGATTGATTTGGATAAGGGAGAAAATCTTTGATTGGCAAATGTGTAGAGAAGTAACCTTCATGGGAAGTGTTGTTACAATGGTTGAAAGGTACTTAGCCTCTGTTAAAAACTTTTTATCTCTTAATATCGTCTAATGACTTCTTTCTGCTTCTATTTCAATCTTCAGAAGATAGAAATTTTGTGTGGTCGAATGTGTCTTGGTTTATTGGTAAGCAGTGGATGTTTTTGTGTCCCTAGACCCCATTTTTTATTCAACCATTGTGTTTATTTCATAAGCTCCGGTATAGGTAAGATTTTATAATCTTCCTTAAACCTTTCGAAACCCTGGTCTTTTTCAACAGGTTAATAAATTGAGTGTTTTTGTTAAAATTGATGAATTCATTAAGACTAATATGAGCTGCGTCAAAAGATTTGATAAAAAATATAATTTAAATATATTATTTTAAATAATAAATAAATTTTTATTTAATATTTTTTTTGAAATATAAATTTTTATTACAAATTTGACATTGTTAAAAATATGTGAATAAAAATCTTATAAACAAAATCAATATTAATAATTTAAAATTCTATTATATATTATTTTTCAATTATTTTATTCAATTAATATTTTAATATCTTATAATTTAAATCAATTTATAAAATCTATTTAAATATTTAATTGCGCTATTTTTTATTCATGTCTTACTTCCCTATCCTATCATTTAAAAATTTTATAAGATTTAAGCTCACCTTATATATGTATATATGTAGCGCAGATTTATAGACGGATTGGATACTTTTAGGTTTCTATTATTATATTTTTATTTAATAATAATTATTAAATAATAATATAATTATTTTTAATTAATAAATTTATTTTAAAAATTAAACAAAATTTAATATAAAATCGTCATTGTTTATAGAAGAAACATATTTTTATTGAATTTATATTTATCTTAAAAAATTATGAACTCCAATTTTTACTTTTGGTCACTCCGGCTTTAGCTCTCTCTTATGTTTTATCTGTGCTTATCATCATGTCTTCTCATTTAAACAGGGGATCTCTAGTTAAGAAATATAATATTAAACAACATAATTTTTTTTGATAACCATAACATATAGTTAATTTTATTATATTAATAAAAAATAATATATATAAATAAATTTAATAAGATTAATAGTTTTTCTAATTTGTTTATGGACAAGTTTTATTAGTATTTTGAATTAATATTTTAATATTTTATAATCCATCATTAAAATGAGAATAGAATGATAAACTATGTCAATATTTTTGTAATAATATTTCAAATCAAACTTCATAATTCATTATCTGAATGAATATAAAATGATAAAATATGTCAATATTTTAAAATCAACATTTGTGATCATACTTCATAATACATCATCAAAATGAAAGTAAAATAATAATAAATTATGAAATATAATCTAAAAAGTTAATTAAAAAATGTTAATATAATTTATCTACAAACACATACTTTATTAAAATAAAGTATAAATCCACTTTGCATCAATCAAATAAAAGTCTTACAACATAAAGGCCTTACTAACAATTGCTCTCCACAAAGAAATGTTGAGGGGTATACATTAACAATTGCTCAAAGTACAAAGTGTACTTGAAAGTGTATGCCAAATATATTAATCAGTAAAAACATTTTTCATACATTATAAGGAATAACCTGTCAAACGGGACACAATAGATGTTAATTTCTATAACCCAGCAACATATTAATTCCACAATAAATTCATAGACATAAATCTGATTTATAACGATTAATACAACCGGGTTAATTAACAACTAATAACAGTGGAAGCAAAAATAACAATAAGCCAATACAGAAAAGACAATAACACAGATATACCCAGAAAACCCCAATGCGGGGAAAAACCTGCAAATGTTAAATCTTCTATTCAATGTAACAGCAAACTTTTCTTTCGAAAAAATACAATGTATAAGTTTGCTACAACAATCTTACTTTTATAGAGAGCCTCACTGCTTTACTTAGCGTGCAAGAAAAAGAAGCTTTCCTTAGCATGCAAGAAAAAAGAAGCTTTCCTTAGCATGCAAGAAAAAGAAGCTTTCTTTGGCTTTTTTTTTTTAAATAATATTTTACACATAAAATCACTCTAGGATTTATATTATCCTTACAAACTCAGAAACATTCTATTTAAATAATAGAAACTAATGTTGCTGAAAATCCAACTCGAATTGTTTTAAAGCATATCTAATCTAGAGTTGCTTTAAAACAATTCCACATTCCACCTTTCGAGCTATAAAAAATCAATACTCATTCTTAGCGAGGAAGGTGTTCTACACCACACCCAACTTGTCCCTGAAGAATTCAAACTTGTTCTTCATCAAGGCCTTCATCAGGATATCTACAATTTGTTCATCCGTAGGAATGTAATTGAGCTTCACTATCCCCTTCTCCACACAATCTCTGATGAAGTGATACTTGATCTCAATGTGCTTTGACTTGTCATGAAACACTGGATTTTCAGAGAGTTTGATACAACTCTGATTATCACAATAAATGACTGTAGGATCTGGCTCCTGATTAAAGAGCCCAGCTAGAAGTTTCTGAAGCCAGATAGCCTCACATGTAGCCATACTGGCTGCCATATACTCAGCCTCTACAAAACTCAGTGCAACTGATTTCTATTTCTTACTGTACCAAGAGACTGCTCCTAATCCCAAACTGAAACTACACCCTGAAGTGCTCTTTCGATTAGCTGTACTTCCTGCCCAATCTGCATGAGTAAACCCCTTGAGCTTCACTCCATTTTGTTGAACATACTTCAACCCATAATCAACTGTGCCTTGGAGATATCTCAAAACATGCTTTGTAGCTATCCAGTGAACACATTTAGGTTTCACCATAAAATGACTGAGTGAGTTCACTGCAAAACAAATGTCTAGCCTAGTGTTGACCAGATACATAAGAGAGCCTATCAACTATCTGTATAAAGTAGGGTCCACTACCTCTGATCTAGAAGCATCAATCTTCTTCCAGTTGGTCACAAGTGGCATTGACATAGGCTTACAGTTTTCCATCCTGAATCACTTCAAGATATCAATTAAGTACTTCCCTTGTCCAAGGAATATTTCTCCCTCTTTCTGCCACAATTCCAATCCCATAAAGTAGTACATCAACCCCAAGTCCTTCATCTCAAACTCTCCTGCAAGATCCCGCTTGCAGTGTGCTATGAGTTCCTCTGACCCTGTGAGAAATAGGTCGTCAACATATAACAATAATATGATAAGTTTACCCTTCACCTGAACATAGTACAGGTTCGAATATTCCTCACTCTTGATGAAGCCCACACTCTGCAAGTAACTATCAATACGTGAATACCACACCCTAGGAGCCTGCTTGAGTCCATACAGTGCTCTTTTCAATCTGCATACATGAGAATCCCTCTCATGTGCTGCAAACCCTTCTAGTTGCTTTATGTAAATCTCTTCCTCAATCACCCCATTGAGGAAGGCCATCTTTACATCCATCTGAAGAATCCTCCAACCCATCTATGCTGCTATAGAAATGATAGCCCTTATGGATGAGTACCTGGCTATTGGAGTGAAAGTCTCATCATAGTCGACTCCTTCCATCTGTGAAAACCCCTTAGCCACAAACTGAGCTTTGAATTTTTCCACACTACCATCTGCAACATGCTTAATCTTATACAACCATCTCGAGCCCACCATAGACTTATCTTCTGGTCTTGGTACTACCTCCCACACAGTGTTCTTCATGATGGAAGAATACTCTTCCACCATGGCATCTCTCCATACTTGGTGCTTGGATGCCTCCTGAAAGCTGGAAGGCTCTACTTTAATTAATTCACTCATAAGTTCCACATAATTTGAATAACGTCTGGGAGCCCTTCTTTGTCTAACTGAATCTTGAGGATCACCTACATATTCTTGAGCCTCTCTTAATGTTTGCTCAACTGCCATGTTTCTCCTCTTGTCACTAATAGCAATTTGAGGCTGAGGAGTTATTTGTTCCTCTATCTGATCATCCTACTTGTTTTGCTCTCCAGTTTGTGTGACTGAAGTTTGAGGAATTTGTGCTACCTCAACTGTGGATGTTTGTTCCTCCTCATTCATCAAGTTACTTGACTTCTGAAGAGCCCTATCTTCCTCAAACTTCATGTCTCTGCAAACCACTATTTTCCTGAGAGCAGGAATATAAACCCGATAAGCCTTAGAAGTTTCACTTTACCCAACAAGGATACCCTTCTCTGTAGTATGTTCCAACTTCATTCTCTTCTCATCAGGAATGTGACAATACACAAGACATCCAAAGATGCAAATGTGCCCCAAATTTGGTTTCTTACCAATGAATGCCTCTTTTGGAGTCAATTTGCCCAACACTTTGTGAGGGCTCCTATTCTGCAAATACACAGTTGTGTTGCAAACTTCTACCCATAAGAACCAAGGCAGATCCTGATCATGAAGCATGGCCTTGGCTACTCCAATGATAGCTCTATTCTTCCATTCAGTAACCCCATTCTGTTGAGGGTTGTACGGAACTATCAACTCTTTCTTGATACCTTCCTGAGCAAAAAAATCTTTGAAGGCATTCGAGGTATACTCGCCTCCATTATCAGACCTTAGTATCTTGATCTTCTTCCCAATTTGGTTCTCCACGAGAGCCTTAAACTCTTTGAACCTACTGAAGACCTCATCTTTATTCTTCATGAAATATATCCATGTCTTCCAGGAGAAATCATCAATGAAGGTAACATAATACTCATATCTATTTAAGGATGTTGTTGACATAGGTCCACACACATCTGAGTGTACAAGATCCAAAATCCCTTCGGATCTAGTGTCGCTGCTTGGAAAATTGGTTTTGGCATATTTCCCAAGAGCACAACCCTTGCACACCTCATACTATTTTGTCTTCATCTCAGGCAGCCCCGTCACTATTTCCTTAAGAATATTAAGTGCTCCATAGTGAAGGTGAGCCATCCTCCTATGCCACAATTCTCCTATCCCTTTACAGCTACTAACCAATGCATGTGTTGGCTCAAATTGTAATCGAAACAAGCTGCCATACCTGACACCAATCACTTTTGCAATCTTGGAATCTTTGGGATGAATATAGAATTTTCCCCTCTCAAAGGTCACGATGTAACCCTTGTCTTCCAAGGCAGAAACTAAGATTAAATTCTTTGTCATGCCAGGGACATACAACACATCCTCCACCAACAAAGGTTTGCTAGACTTCCTCTGAAACTTGACGGTGCCAATACCAGTTGCATGGTACTTGGCATTATCTCCAAGCTCAATATAGAAAATTAGCTTCTTCTCCTCCAACTTGGTGAAAAATTCTTTGACTCCCGTCATGTGGCGAGAAGCCCCACTATCAATATACCATACTCTGTTGGCACTTGAACTTGAGAGACAGGCAATGAGTGAAAACTCATTCTCAAACTTTGATGCAAACTCGTCCACCTCTGTTGTAGCAGCAAATTGCTTCTTTTGCTTGTCCTTATTTTTCTTATTCGGACATTGACTGGCATAGTGACCCATCTGATCGCAGCAAAAACATTTAATCTTGCTCAGATCTTTCTTCTTCCCACTCTTGGAAGAAGAACCTTCCGATTGTTCTTTATTGGACTTCTTCTTACCCTTGCTTGCAAGAGCAAGATTTTCTTCATCTTGACCCTTCTTTGTCTGATCTTCCCGATGAGCACCTTCATGGATCTCCTCTTGAACAAAATCATCTCAAAGTCTTGCCCAATCAAGTAGCCGATCTCTGCCAACAACACACTTGACAAACACTTCTCAGTGTTTTGAAAAACCATTCAAGGCTATACGCACCAACTCATCTTCTGTAATCATCTCTCCAATAGCAGCAAGCTCATCCCTGACCTGTGTCAGCTTGGACAAGTAAGAGGTCACACTCTCGCCTTTGGACATCTTGGTATTATGCAATTTGTCCTTAAGCATCATCTTACAACTCTGGTAGTCGCTCTGATAAAGTTTTGTGAGCGAATCCCACATCTCTTTGGCGGTGTCTTTCCTGATAAATGAGGAATTAAATGATCTCTTACTCCATCCAGGATAATCCTCTGAGCCTTGGCCTCTTTAACTTCATGTGAATCTAAGGCAACAGGATCATTTGTTGGTGGAGTCACTTCTGTGCTAGCATAGATCCACAGCCTGTTCTCCTTGAGAACAGATGTAATCTGAACCTTCCACTGCAAAAAGTTAGACACACCCTCGAGCCTGTCCTCGTATTGAACACTGGTTGCCATAGCCACAAAAAGAACTGAGGATGAAAGAACTGATTTTTTTCTTTAAATCTGTGTTACAAATCTTGGCTTCGTATTCAAAGTTTAGAGCTCTGATACGATGTTAATTTCTATAACCCAGCAACATATTAATTCCACAATAAATTCACAGACATAAATCTGATTTATAACGATTAATACAACTGGGTTAATTAAAAAATAATAACAGCAGAAGCAAAAATAACAATAAGCCGATACAGAAAAGACAATAACACAGATTTACCCAGGAAACCCCAATGCGCGGAAAAACCTGCAAATGTTGGATCTTCTATTCAGCATAACAGCAAACTTTTCTTTCAAAAAAATACAATGTATAAGTTTGCTACATCAATCTTACTTTTATAGAGAGCCTAGCTGCTTTACTTAGCATGCAAGAAATAGAAGCTTTCCTTAACATGCAAGAAAAAAGAAGCTTTCCTTAGCATGCAAGAAAAAGAAGCTTTCCTTGCTTTCTTTGGCTTTTCTATTTTTTTTTACACATAAAATCACTCTAGGATTTATTTTATCCTTACAAACTCAGAAACATTCTATTTAAATAATAGAAACTACTGTTGCTGAAAATCCAACTCGAATTGTTTTAAAGCATATCTAATCTAGAGTTGCTTTAAAACAATTCCACATTCCACCTTTCGAGCTACAAAAAATCAACAACAGAGAGGAAAATTTTCATTGTTAAAGACAATTCTAGACTAAATATTAAATACTTACGAACTCTACCAATTGATGTTAATTAATAATACATACACATACACAAATAAATTTCTAGATATAACTGTTATCCTTTGATCCCCAACCGCCAGAATTACTACCTCTAGAGCCCTTCCCATTGTTATAAAATCATAACATCAAGGAATTAGCAAGTTATAAGACAATTTGTCCATAATATCTGCTAGAAATCCAAAAACTCAACAAGAAGATTACAATTATCTCAATTGCTTAATATGGTGTATTTTTATATTTACAAAAAGAATTTTTTTTAAAAAGTTAGCATTTTAATATCTTCATCACAAGCCATTCAATTCCATTGTTAGCTTTCCCTTATGTAAAGTAAAAATTCACCATCCACACCATGAAAATGAAAACTACTTTTTCTTTTTATCACAGAAACTCTGCAAGCATACTTAGATTCCTGTGACTCTAGACAGCGAAAATATTAATGTTAGCTATTTTTAAGGTGAGGCAACTAATAAAGGGGCTGACAGTAGCAATTTTACTTCTGCACTTAACATTGATTGACTTTATATCACTGTCTTCCTCACTTATTTAAGACATTATTGAATAATCATTAAAGATCATGTCAAAAAATTGTTTATTAGTAACTCCTCTCAAACTTGAATGGCAGCCAGAGTTGTTGAATATGATCTTTATTTATTTATTTTTTTAAAGAAGGGCAATGGTGACAGGAATGCAAAACTGAACCGATGATAGATTATTCTGATTTAATTTGTGTTAGGAGATTGTCTCATCGGACCAGGCATCATTCCCTTCAACGACACCCTTTGATGGTCTCTGCTGCATAAGAAGGTGAAAAGCGAAAGGAACAAACAGCCAAGGATCTCATCATTTGTTCCAATATAAAGTATTTTCCCTACTACAATTTGTTCATATTATGCATAATATTTTTCTGTTATTTGTGCAAGCAATTTAAAATGTTTTTGGGAATACTGTTTAACCTAGCCGATAGTTGGGAATAGGCACTTGGCCTGCCTCAATGCAATCCAAGTCTTGTAATAGAATCTCATAATGTCTTTTCAATTCCTCTGATGATTTTCCACCAACCATGGCAGCCACATTTTACCACCGGTCAGGGGTGTCTTTGTCATAGATAGATAAGGCCTTTTCAAACAATTTGTTTTGCTGGTCTGTCCAGGTTGGTGTATCATTTCTTCCAGATGAGAGGCCATACTACTGATTCAAACCTTGAGACAAACAAACTCGGGGCAGAAATTAGGAAATTCCTCCAAATGCCCTGACAGACAATAGAGCTGAACTCAAATTAGGAGCAGAGGGAACTATCCCTGATGGGGTGTGAGGCTTTTCAATTCAGGGGAAGCTGTTTTCATTGGATGCCATACCTAAGCCAGTTAGAATCTGTAGTAGAGTAGGGAAAAGAATAATGAGTGACTCGTGTGTATGAAAGCCACACAGTAGACTATTAAACCAGACAAAAAGGAATAAGAATCAGTACAATAATCTCCCTTAGAAATCACAAACACTGCAATATACTTGAGAAAAATCCATGAGTGCTAATTTGCCCATTAATTTATTTTAGCCCTCCCCATTATAGGGTATTTAAAAATAACATGCTAAAATGTCATAAATAATTTTGTTTAAAAGGTTAATCGACATGCAAATAATTAATCAAAATATTTTAAAATATCTATTTTAGAAAGAGGAAATTTATAGGAATCAGATATAAATAGTGGTAAAAAAAAAAAAAATCAAAATTTAGTTTAAATAGGAATCAGATATAAATAACTGTAAAAAAAATTATCAAAATTTAGAATCTTTAAATAAAAAGTAATATGTAATGATGCAAACTTTCATTTCTCTCTTTTATAATAGTTTAAAGATTATTATTTAAAAAAGTGTGGCTTCTAATTATTAAGAAATATTTATTTTAATCTTAATCTTGTAAGTATATTATTTTAATTATATAGAACTTTATATATAAAGAGACTTTTTTTTTTTAAAGAAATCTAATTTTTTCCTTTATCCAAATATGTGTATTAATATTATTTTATATTTTTAAATATATAATAATTTCATTTATTTTTATAAACAATCTAATTTCAACATTAAAAATGTTTTTGCCTATCATTTTTTGTGTAATTTATCATTTATTAATTTATCCTAACCCATCGTCAATACCGCTAGCCATCTCACATTAATTCATTCTAACGTTAGTAACACTACCATTAACTGACATTAATCATACTTCACAATAACATTATTATGAACACATATTTCATTCCAGATAATTAATTAATTGACTATTATTAACTAATTATGATAATAAAATACACGAATATTAATTATTTTAAAACAAATAAAAAATAATAATTATCCTCATCATCCTCCACACTATGTCATCATGAGTTCAAAATTAGAAACTTGGTGTGCAGATCCAACTTAGCTAGATAAATTAGTCTCTATTTGGAAGTAAATCATCAGTCCTCTCAGCAAAAATTTATTCCAAATGGAAACATCTCCAATTAATTAATTGGGCAATCCTCATCCAATTCAAAGTTTCCAATCCAAGCAATCAATCTTGACCATTGATCTATTCATCCAAACATCCATAAATGAAACCACCATTCTTCATCCAATTAATTCAATCATTGTGCAATGAAGTTTTGTTGAAATGCTTATAAAATCTTGCATACATTTTGAGTAACCATATACAAATTTAATCACAACTACTTCTACATCAACAAAGAAGGTCTCTATTGGTAGATGGAGGTAATATTCTATTTTGTTTCATTTTATTACTGTATCTAACGTGTAATAAGGTTTAGAGTAGAAGTTGAATACTTTTTGTTTTATTTCTACTTTAGGCATTAATTGTTAACTTGCATACATTTTGCATGCCCAGTGAAACAAACGCATAATACCTGATTAGAAACTTGAAGCTATTTTTTAAAATTCAACTGGTAAAGGCTATATCTTTTGATTCAAGATCTGCATTTTTTTTTGGTTTTTTATTTTTAAGTTAAAAATAATATATCAAAATTTTGTGAAAACCTAGATCATAGTTTGAAATATATCATTAAAATTGTAACTACTTTTTTTCAAAAAAAACAAACGGGATCAATAAATCTAATTTCTTTTGGAAATTTTCTAGTTTTTATCTACCCCATTTTTTTGTGGGCATGATTTCTAAGGTTTTATGTAGGGTTGATATTTGTTGTTTTTCATCCCCCAACCCTCTTGTGTAATAGAAATTGCTTATCAAATATTATCCAATCAAAATTATTAACATTCTATTTTTGTAGCACCAATTATCAAAGTCTAAAAATAGAAACTCTAAATCACATAATCATTAATCTAAGGCTAATTAATTTATTTTTTATTCTTGTGGATTTGTTTATCTATGTGCATGCATAGTTTGAGTTCATATATGCTCTCCTTTTACATTTAAAGGCGATCTTTAGAATTATAAATAACTCGACTACTTTTTGTTTATCTCCTCCCTAAGATTGATTTGTGTATGTTCTTTCCTCACACTACAAAGTGATCTGGTAAATAAAAAACAACCAATATATTTATTTACTATTTTCTAGGGTCGAGCGATTAGGATATCATCATCCAACATTAGATAAAACCTGTGTTTTGGTAGGGTATATAAATTCCAAAGACTTATTATAGTAAGTGGCTAAGCATAATCTCAGTACCCTAGGTTCGGTGAAGTGAGGGGGTTTATCCTCCAATACCCAGGCCTTCAACAACAACCTTGTCTCATGAATTTGGGCATCAGTATGCATCGAGGTATATGGAGGAAATCATTAGATAACTTGATGTAAACCTAAATTAGGAGACTCCAGCTATACATCGAATAATGATGTCAGGGACATAGTATTCCCAAAGATCACCCACAACTACTCTTCAAGGTACTATCTATGGGTCACTAGTCAGTTACACACCTGCTTAACTAATTTAGGTTTGTTATTGCTTGTGTGTTACTATTTTTTCCCTTGTGTTAAGCCAATTTATCCACACCAAACCCATTCAAACCTAAAACAGATGAACTCAAAACCTAACTAAAACTTATTCACATTAAATCAAACTAATCTAATGTCAACCTGAATTAAAATCCACTTAGACCTTATCATCATGGTAAATTTTAGTGATGAATATTCGTTAATTCATGAATATTCCAATTTTATATTTTGGTTTTACAAATATTTTATGATTAGTAGATAGGACAAGATTACTAAAATTTTAGGGATATAAATTATTTTTGGCGTTGGCTCACCAATCATTTATAGCATTATCTTAAATCACCCTTTAATTCAACACACACACACACACACACACACACACACACACACACACACACACCCTTGGTCCCTGATATTAAACAAAGAAACAAACATAACCTGAACTGAGGAACCAAATGGTGATACCAAAAAAGAAACACCAATAGTGCCGATCAGAGGAGCTAAATGATAGTGTCAAATGGTAATATCTCCAATATTACCAAATAAAAGTGTTGAAAAATAAACTTAATGATGATGTCGAATGAAACTATAAGAGCATTCATCGGAGTTAAACTTAAGGGCATGAGAAGAAGAAATGAAAGCAAAAACATCAAGGACTTTATTCCCTAACCCTGCCATTATAAGGTGAAAAATAATAATGAAACCAAGGTTAAAACCTTGAAATATATAAAACCATTAAATGTACCTCACCTATTGAAGGATACCGAAGTGACTTTCAATAAAATGTACAAACAAAACACTACATGTGCACATTTACATATTTCCTTGGCTATCCTATAGAAATAGGAAGCTCATATTTTATTGAAGGATAGCTTTCTGAATATGAAGAGAAATCAAATTTACAATGGGTTTATAAGGGGAGTTCAAATTCCATGTGTCAGGAGTTATTAAAAATGATGGTGCATCTTCTATAAGTATTGCCTTTATTTTAAAAATAAGCTGATAAAAAAATATTACATCAGGAATTGGTCAAGCTCCCTTTGATAACCATGTCATAGATCCATTGGATAATACTAGACTTCATTTGCATTCATATGAGCTAGCCAAAAAATGGTTGAGAATATCTATTATGAAGATGTAGGGTGTGATTTAGATGACAAGGATAATGAACAACAAGAGATGGTGATGGAACAATGATCAGTATATAATAAAAATGAAACCCATGGTGACATAAAGATTGAATTGTTACATAAAATTTAGGATTATCAACCACCATATAAAGAGCCAAACCAAAATGAGGAATTCAAAGAGAAATGTGAGTATGTGGCAATATTCAATCAATGGATATTTACATTGATGCATCAATCATAAAAAGTGATCTTGGGAAAGAATTTTATATAGGAAATTGATCTCATCCTGATAAATTTAATACTAAATGCACTAGTGGTGTCACAAGCTTCAAGTCAACAAATCCATTATATAATATTAGATTTATATAGTCTGCAATAGATTTGTTGACTTGAGGCTTGCCACAACACTAGTACTTTTGGTATTAATTTGTGAGGATGAGATCAATTTCCTGTATAAAATACTCTCCCAAGATCATTTATGATGATTGACACATCAATGTAAATATGCACTGATTAAATATTTCCATGTAATGAGAGTTCTCTCTAAATTTTTCATATTGGCTTGGCTCTCTATATGGTGGTCACTAATCCTAAATTCCATGTAAAATTTTACTCTTTATGTCACCAAGAGTTTCATATTTTTTATTGAATGGTCATTCTTTGATTGCCATCTATTGTTGTTTATTATCCCTATCATCTAAATCATGCACCATCTCTTCACAATAGACATTATTGACCTTTTTTGGCTAACTCATATAATTCTAGATGAATTTTGAAGTTATCTAATGGATCCATGACATTGGTTACCAGAGGCAACTTGACTAGTTCCTGATTTAATGTTTTTTGTATTCGCTAGTCTAAAATAATAGAAATCCTTGCAGAAGAAGCACTATAATTTTTTCTAATCTTGACACATGAAATCTAAATTCCACTTATAAACCCCTTGTAAATTTGATTTCACTTCGTATTCAGAGAGATCTCCTTGAACAATGTGAACTTCCTACTTTTGCAACATATAGCCAAACAAATCTACAACAAGGCTTCAAGACTCAAAACTACATTTCAAAATCAAATCATTATACCATGTATGCATCTAATAGTGGATGTTTTATGATATTTAAAATGTAGAGGCTTGTCAAGTTCTTCAAAATATGTTTTCTTACCATGCTGAATTGCTATGGGTGGGGTCGAAGGGGGATGAAAAATCTAATGTGAAAATTGTTTAAAATGAGGGATGAGGGTGTATTTATAGGAGTAGGGAGGTGATTGAGAAACAAGAGAGTAGACCATTGACACTAGTAACCTGATAGCTTAGGTTGAATTCATTGTTTGACACAGTCATTAGGTTCAACTATTTTTTAGAGTTGTCTAGCATAGCTATTCAATGCAATAAATTAGTACATCCATTCTACACAACCATTTGACACAACCATCTAATGTAGCCATTTAATTTAGTCATTTGGTGGATCCATTTGGTATAGCCAAATGGTTATATAGAAAAAAAAACTATGTTTTTAATCCTTTAGAAATAACATAGATTCGTCATCGCCCATGGAGGATTCGCCAAAGATATGATTCAAATTTCCCAAGATTCACCAAATATTTCCAATAGGTTATCCAATAGGGCACCTTCAAATTAACCTTGCGTATCATATCCATTTACATCTAAACCCTATCCATTTACATCTAACCTCATCCACTTAAACCTAAATCTTATCCATGTAAACCTAAACCTTAAGATAAATTCAAACCCAATCCTTATCCATTTACACCTAACCCATATTCACTTATATCTAAATCCTATCCATTTATGCCTTAATATTATCTAGTTTAACCTAACCCCTATCGACTCAAACCTAACTCTATAAATTCAAACATAAAATAATATAAACCAAACCTAAACACAACCAATGGCATTTAGAACAAGATTTAAGAATCCATTTGACCTAGATTTTAACAATGAAAACCCTTTTTATCATAATCCATTCTATCCCACTAGTCATGTTAACCAAAAATATCTCCCATCCACTATTTATAATCTAAATCATGATATCCCCCATGTCAATCCAAAATGGAAAAATGTTCAACCACACCATTTCTAAAATCAATCTCTCTTTGACCAAATGTAACATGTGGCTAGCCTTGCATCCCTTATCAATCCTTTTGAATCCAAACCTTCATCCTATAATCAATCCAATAAACATCAACCATGTCAAAAATTCCTTACCCATCAAGCCCTTAAACTGATAAACCCCACTTTATCCTAACCTCATAAAATAAATCCAACAACCAAATTCAAATAATCAACCCAATCCACCATCCAACCATAAATAATCCCATCAAGACCATAAACCATCCAAATCCTATAATTAACACTTTGCTTAATTATGGAAAAAGTTCAACTAACAGTGATCCTAAAAGTAGCAATAATCCAATTAATCACCCAATCAATAACCACACAACCAAAAATCACCTAATCAACACCCTAATAGTTCATCCCTTGAGTTACACTAATAAAATTATCCAAAATCCAATCCTAATCCATTCCTTGAGCTGCAACAATCCAAGACCAATCTTGCCCCTAAGCCACAAAAATCCAATTATGTTCTACGATCACTAATCCAAGGAACATCATTTAATGGAGAACAAAGTACATCTGTGTCCAAAAATCAACCATTAAGGATATGCTAAGATATATTTTAAATTCATGATCAAACTCCTTCATGCCCAAATCAAGGTCACAATGTCCAAACCTCCCAATCCCAACCCATCTTTGATGAGCCCATATTTGACTAACAACCCATCTTTGAAGATCCCATATTTTATTGATAAACCATCTTTGACGAATCCATCTTTGACCAACAACCCATCTTTGACCACCCACCAATCTTTGACCTATCACCAAATCTCCCATTATGTGTTGAAACCTCCATTGTTAAGCATCAAATGAACATGGTACTTGTAAATAACAAAATCCAAAACACTTTCCATATGGAAAAAATCCTTGTTCCCTTGAGAATCCATGACACAACCAACATAAATAGGAAGATAGAAAAAAACATCATATCATTAAAATGTGTAGATTTCCTTTATGTAGGTCATTTGAAAGAGAAATTTCTAGATGCATCCAAAAATTTCTCTTTCAAACATCATATCAGTTTGGCACTTCATATTTGATCTAGTTTGGCCTTATTGCATATTATAAAATTGAAAGATTCAATGACTCTTTGTTATACAATGATGTCCTAGCCACATGTTTTCAAAGCAACAAGTATCCCACAACGAATATAATGTGCAAAGTCATGAATTACAAAGGTAAAGAACTTGGTCTTCATGAAGAAGGAATCCTAGAGCCTATCCATGTCTAACCAAACAAAGGATATCGCTAAATCTGGTATAAACCCCTTATCATTAAATATAATGATGTCAATAACATTTCCATGATCTCTGATGAAGTTTCATCTAACATCAAAATAGGTTTCATTCCTAGTCTCTAAAAAATCTTGTTTCTACCAATCTTTTCATTGACCTCACTATCCTTACCAATCCCTTTATTGACACCAATATCTTTACCACTCATCATAACCTCTTAAGCCCTCATCTTATCAGCTGAGACCAAAAATATAGCATGCCATTGTATCTCTTTCAAAATGATGAAGAAATCACAAAATTCATGGGACCCTGCAATGACATCCCACCAAGTGATCACATGCAAGGTTTTGAAATAAACCTTTACACATTTACCTATTTTGGGGGACATGAATATTTTGTGAATATGATTAATAGAAAAGTAAAAAATATGATATTTCCCTAGTAAGAACCTCTTAGAGGTGCTATTTTACCAAAATCAAAATCAAAATAATGGAAAGAATTCTATTGGTGAAAACCCTTATAGAGCATCAATGGAAAAGGAAATCAAACTTTTTCCTCTATTGACATAGTTTTAGGATGACCTTAAATCACTTGTCAAAGACACCATCAAAGTAGAAGAAAATATTAAGATCATCAAACTTGGAGCAACTCTTGGTCCCATGGAACAAGAAATTGTTGGTCCCAATTCCCCTTGGAACCATGACCTATCCACTCACCTACATGACAATACCATCTTTCCCAATCCTTCACACAATCAATAAAACAAATCCTTTATCCAAATTACCTCCCATATCACCCTCCTTGGCACAACCCTCTATCACAGGGCTTATGGTGGAGCCTTGTTAAGATGTCCAAAGGAAGCCAAATCAATGATGAAATAAGTTCATGATGACATAAGTAGAGCACACATCAGTGACATGTCCTTGCAAGGAAACTACCTAAAATAAGTATCAACTAAAGATAAAAAGGGTCAACATCATGTATGTCTCAAATTCTTCCATACTTGAGTTGATAACAAACTTAGAAAACAATCAAAAAAGAAAGAGAAATAATCATCCAAATATGAGATACATTTTCATGGTGCCTTGAACAAGTACCATGATGAAAACCAATTTCTATCATCATGTGTAATTGTTTACAAGTACTTTTACACTTGGGTGTAGATTCACCCCACCCATCTGTTGACATCCTTAACAATCCCTATCATCCATACTTCATTTCCATCATGCATATCCATCTCCTTACCTTTAACCTTGATAATGACATGGAGGAAATCTTGAGACATGTTTTCAAAACATCTTGGATTGACCTCTTCAGAGCACACTACAAAGTGATATCAGAAAGACACTTAGTTCTCATGAGACATGGTCTTTGGAGATCCCATCATAAATCCCTCACCCCTTCTATCCCTAATCCTTTGACTATTTCACATACCACCACTACCATCTCTTATGCTAAAATTGGTTTCTCCTTTATTGGTAATCTTTTAAATAGTCATTTGCCAAAAATTCAAAAAAAGAACTAAAAATTAGAAAATAAAATAAAAAACCTAAAAATTAAAAAATATTAAAAAACCCAAAAAATTAGAAAATCCAAGAAAAAATCCAAAAAATAAAACACATAAAAACAATAGAAAAGCCACACAAATCCTAAAATTAGTTGCCTTGTCCATGTTAAAATCTTTGATCAACTCTAAGCAAATCATTACCAACTTTAGTTATATCATTTGCAATCTAACCACTTTGCATATATCATTGTTTGGGGCACAACAAAGCTATTTTTACCATTGATCACTAAAACATGGGGTTTTTCAACTTGATAAAGGACCACATCTACTTTTGTTATGTTTTGTGTGATTTTTTCTTGTTTGATTGTGTTTTTATTCATTATTGCATTTGTATTAGTGACATAGCATATTACGTTTGACTACAAGTTAAGGTTACATTTTGAATTTATATTTTAATAAGGGAGATTCATTTTATGTATTTGAGATGTAGAGATTTGTATTTTTCTAAATGGGATAATAATTTATCAGTTTAAAAAATATCGAGAGATATCAATCTTAAGGTCTTTATTTTGGATTTTTCACATATCATAATTATTTTTAATTTTATTATTTTTTTCATAAATTTTTCATTGCTTAGTAATAAATCATGTCAATTAAATTACATCAATGTGTCAAGTTCAAAATAATCTTTCTAAAAGAATGTGATTCCAATTATTATATAGTTAATATATTACGATTTTTTGATTGAATTCTACAATATATATGTGTGTATGTGAGTGTGCGCGCGCACACACGCATACGTATGATCGTCAAATAAATATAAAAATTTAAAATTAAAATTAAAAATAAACATTCACTATATTACAATTGAATATTACCTCGAATACTATTGTAAAATATCTCTTGATGCAAAAAAAAAAGAAAAAAAAAAAAAGAAGAAAGACATTTCACTATTTATATTATATTGAAAAATCAAAATAAAATGTAAAGTGTATTATCAAATCATTTGATCTACTTGTCGAAGAATAGAAGTCCCGTTCCAAATTATTTGGTCTACATGTTTAGTAATAAAGTTGCCCCTTCCAAATATTCTAATTAGATATATTCCTTCACATGGAATTTGTGAGACGTAAAGGGCATCTCAAATTAGGTATATCCTTCAAAGTATTTAAATCCTTTTATTCTTAAAAATTCTCTTTGGAACATGAGGCATATTTCTCTTCAACATGTAATATTTATGGGAATATAAAGTATATTTCGGCTATTAGTTTTTAAAATAAAATAATATAAATATTATTTGTATTTTAAATTTTGTTTTATATTGATTTTGCAGGAAGGAGAGTCATATCGTATTGTTCGTTTATATATATATATAAAATTTACATTATTAATTTTATATATATATAAAGAATTAAAATTTTTAATAAATAATTTTTTATTTACTCTTATTAATAATATTTTCTTGATTTTAAATTGGTATAAATTTTCAACTATTTTATAACTATTTTCTATTTAAATTAATTCATCTTTTAAGTTTACAATATTAATTTTTTTAATTTGAGAATTTTTTATTTTTAAATTATAAAATTCAATAATCTTAACTACAATCTTTAATAATAGAAGAGAATAAATCTCACCATCTCTATGAAATCATATAATATACTAAAATAAGTTAAATGGCTTAAAATAATTTTTTTTCAAATAATTATTAATTAGAATTGAATAAATTATTTAAAATATATATATATATATATATATATATATATATATATATATATATATATATATATATATATATATATATATAAATAATAATAAAACATTTTAAAGCCTATCATGATATGATCTATATTTTTATTATAATAACATTGCAATTCATTTAAGTCCAAATGTAAGACTTGAGCATAGGGTTGAGTGCTTTCCCACTTCCTACCTAAGTTTAAAATTCTTCAAGAAGTTTATAGCGGTAACACTTAATCTTGAACAGTGGTCTTAACCGCTTGATAAAAGATGTTACCAATTCTCTTATTTACTTTAGAAAACTATTTTTATAAATATAATTATTACTTACCAATCCAATATCATTAGAAATGGAGCTCTTATGTTATAATTTTTATTGAAGAAACCTAATCACATTATTATGGACAATTATTCTCAAAATTATTGAAGAGGATATGATAAGTTACATGGATTTTTTTTTTTTTTAAATTAAGATTTGGTTAACTTGAAAAGAAGAATTTTACAAATTTGGTTTTAGAGTTTATGGAAATAATATACCTCACAAAAGCAACTTCAAAGAGTACTCAAAGTGACTCAACTTCTTTCTTATGGACTCCTTTGAGGGAGTGATCAAACAATATATGAGGAAACCCAAATCTTATAGGTTATGGTAGTTTCTTTTGTGATCATATAGAGAGAAGTTTCTCCTCTTTTATCATTTAATTGGCACTTATTTGAATAATGTTTTGGAGGCTTTGACCTTCAAATAAAGATCTTACATGGTTGAATATATATCATTATAACTTTACAGATTTTTTTTTTAAAATTTTTTATATGGAAAAAGGTTATTTTTAAATCAATAAGATTAGACAATTTGATTTTTTTAAGTCAAAATACATGATCTTCTTCATTTCAATAAGATAAAAAGTTATGTCATTTAATATATCCCAACTGAAAAGGTAAGGGGTTTGTAAAATAGTTACTCAGACTACAAACTAGAGTAGTATTTTAGTTAATAACTCAATAATAATTTAATTTTATATTCTAGAAGGTTAACTTAAATATTATGATTTTTATTTTATTAATAAATATGGTATTATAATTATTTTCTATCTCTAAAAATCATTGTAGATATGCACTTATTACACTTAATAATATTGGTGACTTTCATTATTGTAATAATAATATGGATTGAATTTGTCACATTTAAGTCAAGTTTTTAGATAAAAAGCGAAAGTTTATATCCATATTTATTACTATAATATTATATGAAAATGTTTAAAATTTGTAAATAATTTTATTTTGATGAAACTTTATATAAAAATGATTTTAATATATGTTTTTTTTCAAACCTTTACATTGGTAATTATAATATATAGTTAATATTTTTGTATTAATAAAATAAAAAAATAAATTTAATAAGATTAATAGTTTTTCTAATCTATATAATAAGCTGTGTGTTTATGGATAAAATTTATCAATATTTTTGAATTAATGTTTTTGATATTGATTACCCTAGAATAATAAGTGTAGAGGCTCTATATCTTAAATGCAAGTGGGGAAGAATAAATGTGGTAAAGATATGGGCCCCAAAGAATATATAAATATCAACTTAACATTTATAGAGTGGAGAGTAGGGTGTGGGCTCCAATAAAATACATTTTGAATCAAATTTCATTTTGGATCAAACGCCATAATCAATTGTTTGAATGAAAAAAAAAAAATGTTAATATTTAATTTTTTTTATTTATTTTTTTGGCTGGAGAGGATGGCTGCGAGCGACGAGCAAAGGAGCAATGGCCTGGATGAAGCCCCCAGGGAGGATCAACCTCTGCCTGGGGGGAATGTGCAGGAGAAGGAAACAGTGTTTGTCAATGAGAGCTCTAAGCTCAAGAAGGTCAATGGATGCCTGCTGTGAAGCCAGGAACGACCTGTCTTGGTTATTTCTCTTGAGGCAGTAAAAGAAGACGTGGAATACTTGGCTTCCCATGCTCTGATCTACAAATTCTTGGGCATCTAAATTTCTCTATCGGTGTTGGAGGTTTGGATTCATTGGTCATGGCAGATAGAAGGAGACTTTGATATTATGTTGGCTGGGAGAAGTTATTTCATGGTGAATTTTTCCTCTGTTTCAGACCGAAATTGAATTTTAGAGGGAGGCCCTTACTTCTTTGATCGCAATGGCCTTTTTCTCAAACCCTGGCACGCAGGGTTCAACTCTGTTGAAGATCTTCCAGCTTCCATTCCTGTCTTGGTTTGCTTGCCGAGACTACCCTTGGAATTCTGGCGAGAGGAAATCCTGTGCTAGATAGCCGCCATGCTTGGAACACCAACTGCTATAGCGCACCATTCGCTGGATAGAAAGGTTATTTCTTATGCCTGAATTTGTGTTGATATTAATTTGAATAATCCTTTGCCAGATTCTTTAGAAATTTGCTTGGGTACCTCTCCCTGGATCCAACAATTAGACTACAAGTCTATCCCATTTCGCTACCGTATTTGCCATGTGTATGTGCACTTGCATCATCAATGCCCTTAGGCCATCAGAGGGAATGGCTCACCTGAGGAGTTTTTTGGGCTGAGTGTGGCCAATGGAGGCAAAGGGAATGGCCAGTCGGGCTATAATGAAATGACTCAGACCCATCTGACAGCGATGTAAAAGGGAAAACTCATCTAAACTCCAAAAGTGCAAACCAAGGTTCAGTGGGTTATAGAGGTCCTGACATGGACGGCTTCACCCTAGTCTGACGTCGCGTGAAGGGCCATGGCTAGAGACATTCGAATATTGAGAGGTAGGTTGAATTGGGCTTCAACCGATTTGAACCTCTAGATAACATGGCCATTGAAGATGGCGTTCTTGAAGCTACTCAGGGGGAGGCTTCTGAGGCAGTCGCATGAACCTTTTTTGGTGATGAATCACAAGACATGGTGTTCCAGCCGACCCCAAGAATCTCTCTTGGGCCGCAGGAAGGTGCCCTCACAGTTTTGCCAGCTACGTGTGACAAGGATGTTCGATGGGCAGATTTGGTAAAAGATGTAAAACCCTCCAGAAAAGAAAAAGGATCCTTGTCAGCTCTTGGCCTAATGCAAAGACCTTTCAAGAAAGCCTCTGTCACAACTCCTTCAAGGGCTGGCCGCAAAAAGGATCAAGACAGAATCAAACTCACAAGAGATTTATTCGTAGAGTCTGGGGTTGTGAGGACCCTAGATGAGAATTTCCCCCACTCTACCCAATGATTGTCCTATCATGGAATGTAAGGGGACTGAATAGCACCCCTAGACAAAAAGCTATGTACAAATTAGTGAGACATCATTCTCCTGATATTCTTTGTATCCAAGAGACTAAACTTTCTGTGGACTCATGGTTTTCTTGTGTACATAATATATGGTTCTCTAGTCAAAGTCAGTGTGTGGGAGCCTCGGGGAGCTCTGGGGGATTGGCCACGTGCTGGGATTCAAGGAAAATAATGCCACAGCATTGGCTGTCTAGCAGTTCGGCCCTTTCAATGGTCGCCTCCTCTATGGAAATAGGTGAACTTATTCTTGTTACCAATTTTTATGCTCCTATTGATCTCCCAGGACAACTCAAGCTATGGGATCATATCCAGTATGTCAAGAGTTGCCAACCCTTTTTGCCTTGGATTATAACTAGAGATTTCAATGCAGTCCTTAGCTTGGAGGAGAAGAGGGGAGGATTGGCACGCTTGGGGTCTTCTACGGAAATCCTTCAGTAGAATATAGACCTCTTGCACCTATCAGACGTCAAGTCTATTAATGGAATCTTCACTTGGAATAACAGAAGAATAGGTAATGCTGGTATCTCAGAGTGCCTTGATAGATTCCTAGTTTCTTGTTTTTGGCTATCTAGATCCATCTCCCTTGCTTCAGAAATTCTTGACTGGAGAGGCTCTGACCACTGGCCGATCAAGCTTTCTATCAGTCATATTGCCGGTCCAAAGAAGCCTCCCTTCAAGTTCCAACTCATGTGGCTTCGCGAGGCTTCTTTCCATGACTTAATGATTCAGTGGTGGAGACAAGGAGGGCCCAACTATGGCATGGCTATGTTCTCCTTTGATAAAAAACTGTAGTATGTCAAGAGGAAACTGAAATATTGGAATATAAATTGTTTTGGTAATCTCCACATTATGAGGAGGAGGGCTCAAGACCAACTTGATGTGGTTACCAGACAGATTAGAGACTTGGGTTTGTCTGAAGAGCTTCATAAAGCAGAATCTCAAGCATCCAATGTCCTAGCCGAGTGGGAACTTCGGGAAGAAATCTTATGGAAACAGAAGGCACGCATAGACTGGCTCCAAGAAGGGGACAAGAACACTGTGTTATTCCATAAGTCAGTACAGGCGAGATGCAACATGAACTTTATTTCTTCCCTGGTTTGCCTGGACAGAACTCGACTGACTTCATCTCAAGCTATTGCCGGAGAAGCTATTCGATTTTATTCTGAAGTTTTTTTAGAGGGATTTCCACCTTCTGATCTGGCAAAAAATATAGTATTATCATGCATTCCCCCTGTGGTCAACTCAGGAATGAATGATTCTCTTATGCGGCCTATTGGTATGGCTGAAGTGGAGGGAGTGGTTTTCAGCATGAACAGAGGTAAAGCTTCGGGACCCGATGGCTTCCCAGTTGAATTATTTTAGGACTTCTGGGACATTATCAACCAGGATCTCTTGAATGTGGTGTAGGAATCTTTCTCCAACAAAGAAATGCTCAGAGCTCTAAATGCAACCTTCCTTGTCCTGATTCTGAAGAAAGATCAGGCGAATTAGTTAGATTTTTTCATGCCCATTACACTTTGCAATGTGATTTATAAAATCATTACCAAGCTCATTGTAGAATGGCTGAAAGTCTGTCTTCCCATGGTTATATCAGAGGAATAAGGGGGTTTTGTGGCTGGCAAGCAAATCTTGGATCAGGTAGCTATTACTTTGGAAGCTATTCACTCTATGAGTACCTCTCAGGAGCGAGCCATGTTTATCAAACTTGATTTATCTAAGGCATATGATAGAGCCAACTGGAGCTTGTTGCAAAAAGTCTTGCTGGCATTTGGCTTCAATCAGGCCTGGATCTGTTGGGTGCTAAGCTGTGTTACTATGCCCTCCTTCTCGGTCCTCATTAATGGGGAGCCCACTGAGCTTTTTGGATCTTCTAGAGGCCTTCACCAAGGAGATCCGCTCTCTCCTTACTTGTTTGTTATTCTGGCTGAAGGGCTTGGGCAGCTTATCAAGTTTTGGGTGTCTCAGAATATTGTGCATGGGTGGCATTGGGGGAATGGAGTTACCACGTCCCACCTCCAGTTTGTGGATGATACTATCCTGGAAGGGAGAGCATGGATTCGGGAAGCTGAGGCATTTTGAGGCACCCTAGACGTTTATTTGGAGGCGTCTGGGCAAAAATTTAATGACCACAAGTCCTCTATTTTCTTTTTTAACACCCATGTGCCTATACAATGGAGGATTGCCACTATCCTGAGATTTCAGATCCAATCTCTCCGTTTGACCTATTTGGGGATCCCTGTTGTGGTGGGAAGGCAACCAAGATTATTCTAGTAGAATGTGCTTGACAAGCTCAGGCAAAAAGTCAATCATTGGACTCACAGATGACTCTCTACTGCTGGGAGGGTCACACTTTTGCAATCGGTGATCTAGGCTCTTCCTATCTATCATTGTATGGTTTAGGCTGCCCCTATGTACTTTCTCAAGGAATTTGATGCTCTCTCCCATCAATTCCTTTGGAGCAGCAACTTGCAGAACACCAAATGGAGCCTTATTAACTGGGATATTATTTGCTGGCTGAAGAAGGATGGAGGCCTTGGCTTGCACTCTGCTATGATAGCCAGTCAAGCTCTTGCTGCTAAACTTTATTGGCACTGGTGCTCCAATCAATCGCATCTCTGGACCCGCATATTGACTTTCAAATATTTTCCTCGTGTGGAACCTTCTGATATCCCTAGGTTGCCTCTTGAAGGAGGGGGCTCCATGGTGTGGCACACCCTCAAGTTGGGAGCTCATCTAGTGAAACACAACCTATTCTAGATTTGTAACAGTGGCATGGAGGCCCTCTTCTGGGGTGCCTCCTGGGGTGGGGCGCCCCCCCCCCCTCTTGTCCTCTCATCTGCACCTACAGAGTCTATGTGACGCCTTTCAAGCTGCGGGGTGCAATACTGTAGCTCACTATAAGGAAGATTTTCATCTAGGTAGGACTACTAGCTTCAAGTGGAAGCATTCCTCTGATTGGCTATCGGGGGGCTCTTTGGAGGAGCGCATGGAGTTATCACAGATCCTTGCTTCGAGAAGATGCAACTCCTTACAAGGACATGATGTTTTAGCTTGGGGAGGGGACTTTACTGGGCATTATTTGGTTTCAACTAGTTATATTGACCTGACAAAGCAACTTTTTGGAGAAGCAAACTTCTAATGGGGGGAGAAAATCTAGAACCGGATTACATGGCCCAAATGTAATTTTTTCCTTTGGACCTTGGTTTACAATAGGTGTCTTACTTGGGAAAACCTTCGTAAGCATGGGTTCCAGGGGAGGTCCAGATGTGGTTTATGTTGCATCAGAGAGGAGACTGGGCCACACCTCTTTTTTCAATGTCCTTTTGCCAAACAAATTTGGCACCTCTGTTGGAGTGCGTGGGGCTACCCCTGCTGGCACGTGTCTTCACTTTTCGAGTTTTGGAGCCGGCTGGGCCATTCTCTGTCCAAAGCTTCGCTGTTACAGAATGCTTGGTTGACTGGACCTTCTTTCATTTTGTGGAACATTTGGCTTGAAAGGAATTGGCATATTTTTCGTGTGGCTCAGCTGGAGCTCGACGCCATTTGGGTAAAGATCATCAGCTCGCTGCAAGAAACTCTATGGGCGAAGGGCATCAGGGTCGAGGACCTAGGACCAGATGATGCTGGTATCTACTCGTGCATTTTTTCTATGCCTTCTGTTGCTCCCTGCTTCGTGCCTCCCACACGCCCAGTGAAAAGAGCTTGGGAGCAGTCGCGACCTGTTAATAGAAAGGGGCGCTGGACTCCCCCTGGGGCTAGAACAATTAAAATCAATACTGATGGTTCCTCGCGGGGAAACCCAGGGTTGCAGGCATCGGAGGTGTGGGGCGCGAAAGCTCAGGGGATATCCAGTTTCTTTTTTCTGTCTATAAGGGCCGGTACACCAATAATCTCATGGAAGCGTTGGCTATCTTGGAGGCAGTGCAACATTGTTGCCATCATGGCTGGGTTAGAATTATCTGCGAGTCGGATTCGCAGGTTGTTGTTAACTTGTTAAATAGTAAAAATTTTGACAATGTGGATTGGCATTTGGCTGTGATTGTCCAACAGACTCTCCAGCTAGGTACGGCTTTGGATTCTGTGGTTTTCAAGCATATTCCCCAGGAGTGGAATGGGGTTGCTGACCTTCTTGCTAAATGGGCCTCTGAGCAAGGGCCCCGTTGGAGTATCTTGGATCATAGGATGCTGGCTTTGGATTTCTTTCAGAAACTGGCTCAACTTGTTGACCAGGATAAAGCTTTGTAAATCTCTTTTGTTCCCGTTTCTTTCTGAATAAAATTTTTACCCCTTTTAATTAAAATAAAAAATAAAAAAAAATTAACATTTTTAATCACATTTTATAATCTCTTATCCGAGTAAAAATAAATAATAAAATATAATATAAAAAATTGATGAAAAAATATTGAGAATTTATCCAAAAACACATAAAATAAACTATAAATCCACTTTACATCAACCAAATAAAAGTCGAATCAACATAAAAAGACCTTACGAAGCTGTCCACCATCCTAAAAGAACAATTGCTCCTTAAAGTGCGAAGTATGATTGAAGTGTGTCAAATATATTAAACAGTGAAAAGATTTTTCATACATCATAAGAAATAACCTGCCAGACGGGACACAGCAGAGAGGAATGTTCTCATTGTTAAGACAACTCTAGGGTAAATATAAAATATTTACAGTACATGTTCAAGAGATGGAAAGTTTCTAGTCTTGTAACTCATATGGTTATTTCTATACCATTATTATGTTTTCCCATATTTTTGCTTTTCTCTGCTTCCTTATAACTTCCTCTTTTTCTTCTGCTACTGCTTTGCAGATATTTATATAAGGAGCCATTGTTGTCAAGCATCACTTCGGGAGCCTTATTGTAACTTCATCTGCATCAATTTCCTGTACAAGGTTTGTATATAGTTACTGATGGTACAAAGAATTAGAATCCACAAACAATATTAATTAGTAGAAAACCTATTACTCATTCTCATTATTAAACTTGTGTGTAGAGGATGTTCATGAGATGCCATCTGACTCTCCAATCTGTTGGGAAAAAAATCATTTCATAAACTATTCCCACAGTGATCAAAAAGGTGGAAAAGAGAGTTGTAACACAGATTATGATTGATTTGATACAGAGATCTTAAATACGTTTATCTGTGTTGAGAGATAATTTTTACATGTTACAATTATTAATAAATTTATTATATTTTTGCTTTTTTTTTTTGACAGGACATAAATTGTATCAATTCAAAGATACTGTATACATACAAAAAGGGCAGATCATAATTACTTTAAAACTCTACCAATTGATGTTAATTAGTAATACATACATACACACACAGACCCGTTATCGTTTGATCCCCAACTGCCAGAATTACTGCCTCCAGAGCCCTTCCCATTGTTATAAGGTGAAGATTTGTAGTTGGGAATAGGCACTTGGCCTTCCTCAATGCAATCCAAGTCTTGTAATAGAATCTCATGGTGTCTTTTCACTTCTTCAGACGATTTCCCACCAACCATGGCAGCCACATTTGTCCACCGGTCAGGGGTGTCTTTGTCATAGATAGATAAGGCCTTTTCAAACAATTTGTTTTGCTTGTCTGTCCAGATTGATGTACCATTTCTTTCAGATGAAGAACCTTGACCGGCCATAGTACTGACTCAAACCTTGTGACAAACAACTTCGGGACAGAAATTAGGAAATTCCTCCAAATTCCTTGACAGGCAATAGAGTTGAACTCAAATTAGAAGCAGAGGGGAGTAGGCCTGATGGGGTGTGAGGCTTTTCAATTCAGGGGAAGCTGTTTGCATTGGATTGCAATAGGGAGTGTATTTATAACCATGTAAAGTCGATTAAAATCTGTAGTAGAGTAGGGAAAAGAATAATGAGGGACTCGTCTCTATGAAAGCCACGCAGTAGACTATTAATCCAGACAGAAAGGAATAAGAATCAGCACAATGCCCCTACCTACTAAGCAGAATCTTCAAAATGATCCCCCTTCTGAGTCACAAACACCGCAATATACTTGAGAAAAATCCTTGAGTGCTAATTTGGCCATTAATTTATTTTAGCCCTCCCCATTATAGGGTCGTAAAAGCTTTGGGAGGTTCTAAAATCCGTTAATTGGTTTATGTCTGTTTGCATACCAAGTGGATCCATTTGGTTTTGTTGGTTTGTTAGGGTCCAATTCATGGTGTGTATGGAATTTCCCCATTTCCTAACATGCTACTAAAATCCTTATGTGCGGAAACTTTTGTGCTGCCAAGTAGGCAGCCGTGTTAGCTTGCTGCTTTGTAGACCAATATTTTAAGTTCAAAATAATATTTAAAAATTTTATAAAAAAAATAAATTTTACTAGACAATTAATATATTATAATTTTTAATTAATATATTATGATTTTTTAATTACAATATATAAAAATAATAATATTATAAAAATGAATACCCATACATTACAATTTACCACTACCTTGAATACCATTGTAAAACATCTTTCGTCATTTAAAAAAGATACACAATTAACTTTATTTATTTTAAAGAATCTAAGAGAAAGGCATTGTTAAATCATTTGGTCTACTTGCAGGAGAATAAAATTCCCCTTCCAAAGATTTTATTAATGCGGCTGGTATTATCAAATTATTTGATCTACATGTTTAGCAATAAAGTTGCGGTTGGATGTAAAGGGCCCAGGAAAAAGGTATATCCTATTAAAATATTTGAATCCTTAAAGGCATATTTCTTCAAACATGCTCTTTGGAACATAAGGCATATTTCTCTTCAATATGTAAATATCATTTGTATTTTAAATTTCGTTTTATATTGATTTGACATGAAGGAGAGTAATGTTGTATAATTATTTTATATATTTTTAATAAAAAATAAAAAATATAATATTTTTAATCGAAAAAAAATAAAACTTATAAAAATTTATAATTTTTTTTATTTAATTTTATTAATATTTTTTTTTTTTGGTTTTTAAATTGATATAAAATTTTGAATTTTTTGTAATTACTTTTGAAATTAAAATAATTTATTTTTCACAAAAAAATTAAGTGATAGATTTTAAAAAATCTATTTAATAGACATTCTCTAAATTTACAAAATGGATCTTTTTTATTAGAGAAATTTTTATTTTTAAGTTAAACAACTCAATAATCATAATCACATAATTTAACAATAAAAGAGAATAAATCTCCCCATCCTAATGGGGAGCAACAACATTTGGTAGGAAAAGTTAAATGGCCAAAAAAAAAATCTCTTCAATTAATTACTAATTAAAATTAAACAATTCACAACTAAAAATATGCATTGTAGAGAATTTTAAAGCCCATCATGATGTGTTTTATATTTTCATTCCAATAAAAGTGTAATTCATTTGGGTGCAAAGGTGAGACTTGACAACGAGGTCAAGTATTTTGTCGGTGCGTACCTAAGTTCAAAATTCTTCATGTCAGAGGGGACTAGTTACTTTTATACTTACACAATTCATTGGAGATTATAGTGGCAGCATCCAATCTATAATAGTGGTCTTGTCTTGCTTCATCAAAGATGTTACTGATTCCCTTAATTATAAAAAAAAAAGAAAACAATCTATTTTTATAAATATAATTATTATTTACCAATTCAATGTCATTAAAATTGGAGGTTTTGTATTATAATTCTTATTGAAGAAAGTTAATCACATTATTATAGAAAATGATACTTCAAATCGTTAAGAGGATAAGATAGAGCACATAAACACAAAAACAATTTATTAGTGTTTGGTTAATTTGGAAAGAAGGATGTTACAAATAGTAGTTTCAACCCTACTTCGCCAAAGATATTATCTATGTAATAGTTATAGTGGTGGCACCCAATCTTAAATAGTGGTCTCAACCTTACTTCAATATAGTTAGAATTGAAGCCCTTGTATTATAATTCCTATTGAAAAAACCTAATCACCTTATTAGGAAAAATGATTCTCCAAATCATTGAAGAGGATATGATAGATCACATGAACACAAGAACAATTTTTTTTTGGTTAACTTGGAAAGAAGGATGCTACAAACTTAGTTTCAAAATTTATGGCAATGATATGTCTCAAAAAAGGAATCTCAAAGAGCACTCAAACTGACACAATCTGTTACTTATGGACCTTTTTGAGGGAGTCATCAATCGTGAGGAAACCCAAATCCCATAAGTCTTTCGTGATTATAATTAACACCTATATAAATAATCTTTTGGAGGCTTTGATCATCAAATAAGGATCTTATATTGGGTTGAACATATACATTCTAATATTATTTGAAACTTAATTCAAATATTTGTTTTATTTTATTTTTTATTTTTTTACATGGGAAAAGGTTCTTTTCAAATCCATAAGATATGACACTCTAAGTTGTCAGGATTGGGTTGCATGATCTTCTTTATTTTTAGTAAGATAAAAAATTATATTATATTTCAACTGATGGGATAGAGGGTTTGCTAAATAGTCTAATACTAATTCAGAATACAAACCAAAATCTATATAGTATTTTAGTCAATGATCTAGAAGTAGTTTAACCTTATACTTTAGGAGTTTAACTCAAATACTTATTATCGATAAATTTCATAATATCTCATTTTTTTGATATTGGTTTTGATGTAAACTCTGGTTTATTTAAATTAATTCATTTTTTCCCTTCCAAATATATGTTGAAATTTAGATGTCCATCACAAATATAAAAAAATAAATCAAAATTTTAATTTCCATTTAAAAAATATATATATATAAATTTATTTCCAACATCATCCCCTTTATTTTAAAGTCTTATTTGAATTTAAGAAAATAAAATGAACACAAGATTTAGAAGATTAAAATGATGAAAAATGAATATTAAAATAAAACAAGAAAGTCTAAGATATTTTGATAAGAAAACAACATGAGGAAGTTCATTTGGTAAGGAAAAAATATAAGAAAGATATTTGGCATTTCTGGAGGAGGATTCCATCTAACATGTTGGAAAAGGTGAATTATTCGTTACATTTGCTGTTCAAACAATACGAATGCATTTTTTAAGCTTCAAATATCTACGATGAATCCACTAAAGCAAATGAAAAAATATAAGAAAGATATTTGGCATTTCTGGAGAAGGATTCCATCTAACATGTTGGAAAAGGTGAATTATTTGTTACATTTGCTGTTCAAACAATACGAATGCATTTTGTAAGCTTCAAATATCTACGACGAATCCACTAAAGTAAATGAAAAAATATAATAAAGATATTTGGCATTTATGGAGGAAGATTCCATCAACATGTTGGAAAAGGTGAATTATTCGTTACATTTGCTGTTCAAACAATACGAATGCATTTTGTAAGCTTCAAATATCTACGACGAATCCACTAAACTTTTGCACATTTCCATTTATGTACGGTAAGAAAAATGTGTGGTGCCTCTTTCAAGTGACACTTTTTATGCTAATAATTTTAGCACAATAAAATACTATTATCATACAATTTTGATTTTCTTAATATAATATTATAATTATTTTCTCTGTTTAAAAATCATTGTAAAGATGCACTAATTACATTTAATAATATTGATGAATTCATTATTATCTGATGGTAATTTGTAACTTTTGGATTGGAGTTGTCACATTTAAGTTAAATTTTCAAAGGAGTCCAAATTCATATTGACAATTATCACTATGGCATTGAGGAAAATGTTCAAAAGTTTTATATAATTTTATTTTGATGAAGCTATATATGTAAGTGATTTTAGTAGCTGTTTTTTTATGTTTTTGAATTGTTTATGAAATTGAGAGAATTTATTAATTGATGTATTATTATAAATTGTAATTATTGGATCGGTTTTCCAAACAATTTTTGTATGTTTTTTATATTTTCATTTGTATTGCAAAAGTATTGAAATATGTCATCATTGTATTAGAATATATTATAATCATTACATTAATTTATCAAATAATTTAGTTTCCTTCTTTATACTACCATACTTTGCAGCCACCGTTGTATTATGATATCAAATAGTTTAGTTTCCTTCTTTATACTACCATATTTTGCAGCCACCGTTGTATTATGATATATCACTATTTCATTAGGATATCTATAATAATTGTATTAATTTGGTAAACAATTTAATTATTTTATGTTACTACATTTTGTAATCAATGTTGTGTCATTTTATGATATCATTACATTATGTATCATGTAATCATTTTATTTGTTTGTCAAGCAATTAAGTTCCCTTCTTTATGTTGTCAATTTATTTTATTGAGATTACATAAAGATACGTAACCATTACATTAATTTATCAAAAAAATTATGTTAGTTTTCTATGTTGTCACATTTTACATTTGATATTGCATTACTAAATGTCATAATTATATTATGATATATTGTAACCATTGCATTAATTTATCAAAAAAATTATATTAGTTTTCAATGTTATCACATTTTACATTTGATATTGTATTACGAAATTTCATCATTGTATTATGATATATTGTAATCATTACATTAGTTTGTTAAACAATTCATTTTATTCATTATGGTTTCACATTTTTCAACTTCGAGAGCATCATTTCACTAGGTTATCATATAATCATTGCATTAGTTTTTAAAAATTAAGTTACTCTAATCTTTTATATGATGTCATAATATTTTACAATGGAGAATGCATTATGGTATATTTATATCAAATTTCATCAAGATATTTTGTAATCATTGCTTTAATTTTTCTCACAATTCAATTGGTTTTTTTATGATGTCAAATTTTATAATAAATATTGTATTAGGGTATATCATCATTAAATTAGGATATCTTATAATTATTGTAATAGTTTTTCAAATAATTTATGTTTATTTTTTATATTATCATATTTAACAAATAAATTGACATCAGATTATGTCATTAATAAATTAAAATATATTTTATTCATTTTATTAGTTCTATCAAACAATTTAAGATTTCTACATAAAAATATGTACATACATATTATCATAATTAAAAAGTAAAATTTATCATATAATGTAGAACTATAAATACCTTAATAAACATATACAAAACAGAAATGTTATTTGATAAAATGACTCAACAAAAATGGTCTCATAAAATGTAAAGATGTACTTCTCATATTTAATTCTGTTTTATAAAGAGAAAAGAATTTTAATATTATAATAAAATGCTAGTGGCCAAATATATGTTTCTATAATTTATAATAAAAGAATACCTACAGTTATAATAGTATGCCTTTATATGTTTATCAACTCTAATTCATTTATGCATATTCTTCCATTGAAAAATAAAGTGGTGAATGTTTTGGCTGATATAAAAATCTATGTAGTGACCAAAATAAAATTCTTAATAATGGATGTGAAAATGATCCCAATATAAAAAAGAAGAGCAATGAAAATGATTATAATTAAATAAAATTTAAATTTAGAAAAACAATTAAAAATTATATTATTGAAAAAAAATTAATATTTACTTTTTATTTAAATATGAAATAATTTTATCAAAAAATTTAATAAAGTAAAATTTAAATATAATATTATTTAAAATAATAAATTAATTTTTATTTAATTTTTTTGGTTTAAACATATTTTTTCTATTAGAAATTTAACAATGTTAAAAATATGTTAATAAAACTTTGTAAAAATAATTAATATTAATAATTTAAAAATTTATTATATATTATTTTTTAATTATTTTATTTTAATTTTTTTTTAATATCTTATAAATTAATTAATATATAAAATCTATTAAAATATTTAATTAAACTATATTTTTTATTCATAACATACTTCCCTTATTATTTTAGGACAAATTAAATAATTTTATAAAATTTAACCTAGATGAATATATATATAGAGCTCGCGTGTAGATTTGTAAGAGGCGAGGATATTTTAACTTCAAAATTTATTATTATATTTTTAATTATAAAACTAATCAAAATTTAATATATAATCACCATTATTCATTAAAAAAACATATTTTATATTCAATTTATATTTATCTTAAAAAATCATGAACTCAAACTTTGACTTAAGTGACCTCTCATTAAGAAATATAATATTAAACAACATATATTTCTTCGGTAGCCATATTTAATAAAAATTAAGACATACAAAAATAATTTTAATAAGATTAACAGTTTTTTTAGTTTATATACTAAGCTGTGTATCAATAAATTTTATTAGTATTTCTGAATTAATATTTTTATTTTTCATGATTTATCATTAGAATAAGAATAAAATAATAAACTGTATTAAAAATTTAAAAATAATATTTCAAATCAAATTTCATATCAAATTCTATAATCTATTATCTAAATGAGAATAAAATAATAAATTATATCAATATTTTAAAATTAAAATTTCTAATCATACTTCATAATCCATTTTGCATGAAGAACCTTGACCGGCCATACTAGTGACTCAAACCTTGAGACACAAATTCGGGGCAGAAATTAGGAAATTCCTCCAAATGCTCTGACAGACAAATATTACACAACAATTTAAACTCTCAACAATTTAAACCTTGATTTTGTGGGTGTGTTGACTTGATGAAGGAAACTTTTAACTTTATTTTTTTACACAACAATTTAAAGTTTACCATTTAAAACGATTCATTTTATTTTTCTAACTCCATTTGTTTCAATTCTATGGGACTTTATATATATATATATATATATATATATATATATATATATATATATATATATATATATATATATTAAAAATATTATATATAATTTTATTAAAAATATTAATTAACATGTAAATAATTAATGAAACTATTATAAAATGTCTATTTGAAAAATAAGGAATTTTAATTTAATGTTTCAATAAAATACTAATTTTTCTAAGGTAAAATATTTTAAATGAAAATTTATAAAAATTCAATATAAATAATGGAACAAATTTTTATCAAATTTTTAAGTAATAGGTGATATGTGAATAGAAGTTCTAAATTGGCGGTGAAAACTTTCAACTATCTTTTTTTTGCAATAGCTTAAAGTTTACCATCTCATATTTATTAGGAAAGATTCATTTTAATCGTTTAATTGTATTATTTTGATTCTATATAACTTTATAGAGTGAGACTTAATTTTTTTTTCTATCCAAAATATGTATATTAATATTAACATCACTTTATATTTTTAAATATATAATAATTTTATTTATTTTTATAGACAATCTAATTTCAATATATGCAAGCATAACACTAGTAAAATTATATGAATAAACTTTAAAATTGTTATTACACTACACCAGGTTTTTAGAGAACAAGGTCAACGTGAAGAACAAAAATAATTTCAACAGTTTGTAACAAATCTAAGAGACACACATCCAACCATTGAAGATTGGTATTTGTTAATGTCTAGAATTGATGCTTCAATTAGAAAATTTTGAAAAAGAGGAGTTTAATAAACATATACATTTATTTGCAACAAATGACAAATGTTCACTAACATAATAAAAGAAAATTATATGTGTTGAATCAACTTGTTACCCAAAACATTAAAACTAGAAAATGAAACAATAATTTTACAGGATTGGATGATGAATGATTGAAAGTTGAATTATTTATTGCTAATAGTGCAAGGATGATGTTAACTACAAACTTATGGATAGAAGCAGGTCTTGTTAATGGTGCACTCATTTATGTTCAAACCATTGTCTAAAATACTTGATTCACATCCCCTTGACATCCCATCAACCACTTATATATGTAATGGTTCAATTTTCAATTAAATAACTACAAATGCATTCTCCTTATTATGTAACCTTGTTGTCATGAAATTTGACATTTCACAATAACACCACTAATTGCACTCATACATGAAATTAGATGTGTTTTAAGAAAAGGACAATAAATTTTTTGCAAAATAAAAAGTAACTCCTTAACCCAATGGATGATGCTTGGGTCGCATACTAAGATCTACTTCAATAATTATCAATGAAAGTAGAGTTCAAACTGAAAGAAACTAAACCAAATCCTGCACTATCGTTCGAACTTCCAAATGGTAAGCCATCAAGTGGTTTTCGGAGTAGCACTGTGGATAGACATACATCTAAGATCACTACTTAGAGCTAAGTCCCACACTCGAAGAGAAGGATATAGATAATAGTCTAACATGGATAGTCACAACGGGATGTTTGACAACGGATGCCGAAAGAAATGTGCAGTGGGAAGTATCATATAAGAACTAAGAAAATGAAGAATTTTGAAATGGAACTTGGAAATGAAGCATTGAGAAAAATGGAAAGATTAAAAGTATTTCTTAAAAATAGTGAAAGACGTTTGTGAAGCAGCTCCCATGTCATTTGAACTAGATTCTGGTACTAACATATCAATTTCCTCTTAGTGTCATTGGAGATATTATCAAAGAAGCTATTTGGAATTGTTACAGACAAACTGATTGTGTTTGAGCATATGAGAATAAAATCAGATTAGTGATGTACTCCGAGAAATGTTCCAAAAGAATGTTGTGAAGTAGAAGGATCTATTCATTACATCTAAAATTTGCACTTCGAGAATAATGAAGAAGTTGCTATGCACTGTAAACGTTAGTGCTAATGATGTAAACAATTTATCTACCAAAATGTTGTAGCATATACTTAAATTTACAAAAATGGTACTAATTGTGGACTAGGTTGAATGCCATTCTATCCGGCAACAACATAAGCTTCATATATTATACAAGTCAGTTTGTATTCATTTATTATGTTACTCCCCGTTAGGTACTTCAGATGGTATTGAAGAGTAATACGTGGTATTCTAAACCAGACGCAGTCGTTTCAAAGCTTCTAAACCATTTTGTTTACTCTTTATGTGTACCAATCCAAATCTAAGGTTGCACGGGAAGCAATTTTGAAATTCAATCCAGACATGAACGTAGTTGTATACCATGCAAATGTTAAGAACCCTGAATTCGATGCGGATTTTTGTTTTTCAAGCAGTTCAATGTGGTGTTAAATGGACTAGATAACTTGGATGCACACATGCATGTTAATAGGATTTGTTTTGCTACAGAAGTCCCTTTACTAGAAAGTGGGACTATTTGGTACTTGGAACATGCTACTGTTCATGATAAGAGGCAGACCAAATGTTACAAGTACTAAACAAGGCCGACACCGAAAATGAATCCAATTTGTACCATTACAAGCACTCCATCGAAGTTTGTACATTGCATTGTATGGGCAAAAGAGCTGATTTTTGTGAAGTTGTTTGGGGATAGGAGCCAAACAAGTGATCTTAATACGCAGTCTAATGATAATGCAACATGTTCAGCAAAGGATGATAGAGATGTGTTTGATTTCCACGAGGCTGAAAGCCATGAAGACTATGGCCGACAGATCTTTGATCATGTTTTTGAATATAATGTTGAGATGGCGCTATAAAATTCAGAAACTTGGAAGAAGAAAGGAGATAGGGTATTTGACTTTTGACAAGGATGACCAGTTAGCCGTTGATTTTGTGACTGCAGCTGCTAGTATTTGTGCCTTTTTATTTTGGCATCCCAAGGCAGAGCTTGTTTGAGGAAAAAGGTGTTAAAGATGATATTTTGAGATATATGAGAACCATTCATTAATAGTTTGTATAGAGGCAGCACTTCCCAAGCTCGAATAGAAAATGTCATGCATGTTCTTGATTCAATCCTTGGATAATTATGTGATGTCATTGCAGGCCTTCTTAGACATCAAATTGTTAATGGACTTCTTCAAGCCTCATTGGATGCTTTTGTCCCAGTATTGCTGGATGGAGGCCCTTCTCGAGTGTTTTCTCAAGATGATAGGAGATTGCTAGAAGAAGATTTGCAAGTATTAAAGGCATTTTTTCATAGTAGTTGGGGATGGGCTTCCTATAAGCGTGATGGAAAATGCATTTGCTCCAGTGGAGTAAATTGTGAAATTATACGGTCCCGAGACACAAACCATTATTGAAAACTTGATGCATGAAAGATTCAGATACGCTTCTGTATGTCTTGTGCCATAGGAGTGACAAAGAGTCTTCAAAGATTCTTATGTAACAATACAAATTGCCTAAATCTACAGGTTATGATGATACACCTAGTAAGGAATCATCACCAATGTCTTCATTTACGAGTGCATTCATGACCAATCTCCTCAAGAGGAGTGCATCAATTCGCTGGGGTTCAGATGGTTAGAAAAGCTTCAGAATCTTGAAGCAGAAGATACAGGAGGCTACCATAGAATTCAAATAAAGAGGTTGGTAAGAAGGACAATCAAAGATCTAGATTAAATTGATAAACAATAATTGTTTCTCTTCTAACATTATGTATCAACAATTGGGAACAAAAATCTTTATTTTTGATCTAATCTTGAGAACAAATTTTAGAGATGCTTTCAAGGAAAATTTCCAGCATTCATCAAGCCCTAGAAAAGGAAAACATGAAGATGGGAAATGTAAATTAGAAATAGTGAGATTGACATCCCCATTAAAGAAATCATGTTATTAACATTTTTTCTAAGCTATAGATTCACATACTACTCAAAACATCTATCAAGGAAGATGCATTATTTTGTAATTTTCAGTTGTAAATTTTATAAGTGCAACTTTGTAAATGTAATTTGTGTAAATGTATTGTGTAAGATTTGAAAGACTCAAATCGTGTAATTTTGATTTTTGCACATTTTAAGTGGTGTAAAATAACCAAAGCACTTTTGAATCATTTAAATGTGTTATTTTGTAACTTCACATTTGCACACAATACAATTGTACCAATATACTTTCACATCAGTTAAGTGGTGTATTTTTTTAAACTCACTTTTGCACCATCTATAATATAAAAAATATGGTTACACAATGTAATGACTTCCACGCATTATAAATATGAGTGTTAGGTTCATTATAAGAGGCTTTTTGAAAAATAGAACTCTTAGACATATTTTTGAAAGGCAAGATTGTATATCATCTCAACAAGTATCAATACAAAGGAGATTTGCAAACTATGAGTTCATATTCTCTTTATGAATTATGACTGTGTATGATTCATTTGTATTCAAATATTTGATTTATAAACTCTGTCATAGCCATTATCAATTAGTATTAATATGGAAATTGCAAAGTAGATTTTTTTTTAATTTATGTTTATTATTTACACAAATGTGAAATCTCAATGAAGTTTAAGCAATATTTTAATTGTCTTTTAGAGGTAAATATGGGATGATTGTATTTGATATATTATTAGTATTAGAGAATCATCTCAGTGTATGCTTTGGACTTTTAAAGGTGTAATTATGTCTTTACCACTTATTGAATGAGAAAATATTTCTATGAAAATAGTGTTTCTCCTTCTTGGATTATTCTAGTGAATCTTCAAATGTTAAGTCACCTAGAATCATCCTTCATTTTTCTTTGGATTATCATGGTCACTTTTTGTTTAACTAACTATAACAATCTCAATCTCTTTTTATTCCTTTCCTTTATCTATTTCCCATCATTTCCTTCATTCACCTCATTTCCTTTCTATCTCATTTTCATACTTTATTATTAAAAGTACAAAACCTCTATAGAAAATATTTTTGATGTGAATAGTTATGAATAGCTTTTTAATGAACCAGAACACTATCAAGACAAATAAAAATCTAATAGGCTAAGATTCTGAACAATAACTAGTATCGATTCATATTGAGTGATTCAAATAATTACAAACCATGCATCAATAAACTTTAACTCATAATTGGCGTTGTCATGCAAAATTAAAAACTATAAAAATAAATAAAACTTGAACTGTTATTTTTAGCAGGTGATATTTTTAGTATTTTTTACATGCAAACATGTGAATCTCTAAAAATATCTAAAAATAAACTAAACTCTAAAATTAACTTATTAGATGAATTTTAACTGAAATTCAAGTTTAGTTACAAAAATAAATAATTTTTAAAGTTAGAAAAATCTGAAAATAATTTTAAACAACAATTTCAAACCTTTATATGGTCATATATAGCCTCTAAAAAATATTAAAAACATCTCATAACTAGAAGAGTAGGTTGTGGATGCATTGTATTTTTCACACTGATCGTTTTGGCATGAAGATGGGCTAAAATGAAGATATGGATCAAAAGTTATGGGCTCCAAAATTTTGGCCTCTTTTTTCTATATCACTCTTTCCCTACTTTCTCCTTTTGGATTTTAATAAAGGTAGTTCTACCTGCCATTAAAAGAGAGATTTTGTCTCTGCATTGTTGGGTAAGGTAAAGACTAAGTTCCCCCACTGTTAACTCAAAGTCACCAATTTATCTCCCTAACAAAATTTTGAGCCAACAAATCCTAACTACAATTCTAATCACCCCTATAGAAAGGGGATGCATGTGTTAATTACCTTTAAAATTTTAATGGGTATTGATAATCCACAAATCACACCTGCTTAACATTCAACAAAGCCATAATTGATATATGACTTACAGAAAGACAAGGATTGAGGATCTCATGTCAAGTCATTATATGGATTGAGGATCTCACTGGATTTTATATATGACTAGTTTGAGAGATCAAAGAGTGGAAAAAGAGTACGGAAAATAAAGAGGAAGAAAATAAACTTCAATAGTTAGAAAAATAATATATATAAGGATGGATATCATAAGCTTATTGTTATATTATAAATATATTGTATATGTATATTCACATTTTATTAATATTGTATTACTTTCTATTTTTTATTTTAATATTAATTAAAATGAATATAAAAATTAGTTATATTAAATTTGTTTTCATGAGCAATAAATATTTAGTTTTATGTTATGCAACATAAATTTTTAATAGTTTGGATATCTTGAATGTATATATGTCATATGCCAAAAAATATCAACTTTGAGGTGGCTATATAATACATAACCTCGACATTTAATATAGGCATATCAAAGTGTATATCTCTTAGCATATAACACACAAAAGCACACACACACACACACACATGAACAAGATGTATGAGCTACTTATGCCTTTAGGCATAACTTACGATGTAAGGGAAGAGAGGTAGTAGATTGTAGTGTTCATAAAATATTAACAATTATTGTCCAAATATAAATTTGATGTCCAGTTTATTGTCACAGAGCTATTTCAACTTTGAATTTGATGTCAATTTACCAATCATATTAAATATTTTATTCTTGTATAGAGAAGTCAAATTTAAAATTGTAATATTTTGTGCATACGATAGAGTTTGGAACCTTTTTTTCATTAAAAATATTTTTTCAAACCTAACACAATAGTATAATTAAATTGAAATCATTTTTTACTACTTAAAAAAATAGAAAAAATAATAAAATCATTAATAAATACAATATACAATAAATTCAAAAGATATATCTCAAAATTTATTTTTTTAAAATTACTTACCAATAAAAAAAATGTAAATAAGATAATAAAGTCATATTATATAGCAATTTCAAAATATGCACTTTAAAATTAATTTTTATATATTTATTAAAAGAATGTTTTTACAATATATTTATACCGATATTCTATATAAACACTATGCTATTCTATATAAACACTAATTATTTATTTTTCAAAATGATAGATCGCATAGTGTAGCTTGAAATATCCTATCATTTAAATATTTCATTTAAAATTAATCCAATCTTTATCCTCCATAACATTTTGTGGAAGCTTTAAACTGTTAATACTAGGAGTTCCATCATATAACCTTATTAAAAACTCGTCCATATATCCATAAATTATGTATATACTTTAAATGTTTGACTTTAATTTAATGGACAAGGTTGATCAATACAAGCTTAAATGTTTATAGGAAGGATATTAATTGGTATCTATATTTTAAATTAATTTATATAAAGATATTAAAAGATACTAATTTTAAGGTATTTATATAATTTTAGATTTATAAAACAAATAGAATAGAATATTAAAAGATATCATTTTAGAGATGTTTATATATTTTTAAATTTATGAAATAAATAAAATAAAATATTAAAAAATATCATTTTTAGATGTTTATATAAATTTACTTGGGATATATTAATTAATTATTAAGATAAAATAAAAAATAAAAATATTGAAAAATAATAATATTAATTAATTTATAATATATAAATCATTAATTTTTGATTGAATTGTTTGTTCCAAGTCATATTTTTCTAGTTACACACTGTTTCTAATGTATATAGAGTTGCACCCAATAATTAAATATAAGATCTTTGTCTGTCATTTATATCAATATCTATTAGGATTGGATGTCATTTTAGAAAGTCGTGTTAATTCCAAATTCATTTATAATAAATTTTACTTAACGAAAATCTAAGTTTTAAATTTTTAATTTATAATAAGTCTAATTTGATTCGGTCTAATTTTGTTTTTTTATTCAAGATTACCTATGCAAGCCATAAAAAAAGATGGAAAGACTAAAGGAAATGCACATAAGCTTTAAATATTTTGGTGTGTTCAAATTTTCACATTGCATCTTCAAAATATTTTGATTATAATTATTACAAATAAATGTACATAAATTCAATCTCTGTACATCAATCAAATTTAGTTTACAAACCTAAGCATAAATTTATTTTTATTTCAATTATAAATAGTTAATTTTGCAAAAAAATATTGTCACCAAACACACTAATATGCAATTGACATCTCCAAAAAATATTATTACATTCTTAAATTCTAATCGCATGCTTACCCAAAAAATAACAACACAGTTAATAATCCATCACAACAATAATTATATTAGCATGGAAATGAACATTGAAATTACAAGTAATATTTAATAGATTTCAAGAGCCTAGCTGCAATGCCACTCAAAATACACTTTGGAGTCTTAAATGTAAGTAGAAGTGATTCCATACAAACACAAATTAACATTAAAACTTAAATAAAAATAACTAACTTTACTACATAGATGAAAAATTATATGTGGATAGACTTAACACTGCATGGAATAAAAGAGAATAAAATTTGGTGTTATAGATAATCATAATGGTATAATCTTATAATTTTTGAACTTTAACATATCAAAGAGGTGAAAATTAATGTGTGATAGTAGAGGGTGGGCTAAAATTGAAAAATAAGTATTTTAAGTTCTTAAATTTTAATAGTGTCCACTCTTAAAATTATGTTTTTAATAAAATTTAATATGGTATAATAATTTCAGGAAACTTTTATTTTATAATAATGTTCATTCATAAAATTATATTTTGATACAAGTTAATATTGTATAGTAATGTTGGCTATTTTTTTTAATATTTTTTTTAAAAAAGTGATGGTCAAATGGATATTAGATTTAAGGTTGAAATTAAAAGTGAACATACTCATCATATTACAATGCACCACTATACCCTGAAGCTATTGTAGAATGCATCTCAATGCAATAATAACTAGTATAGATATCTTAAATATATTTATCTATTTTTTTTTTAAAGATATCAATCTCAAGACCCTTATCTTGGATTTTTCACACACAAAAATTAATTTTAATTTCATTATATTATTCAAAAAAAATTCGCTAGTTAGTAATAATCATGCCAATCAAATTACACCAATGTGTCAAGCTCAAAATAGCATTTCTAAAAATTTTGGCTCCAACTACTATATGACCAATATATTATAATTTTTCAATTAACTTCTGTAATATGTATGTGTGCATGCTTATATGTGATGGTCAAATAGATATCAAATTTAAAATTATAATTAAAAGTGAACATCCACTATTAAAACTCACCACTGCTTGAAATACTATTATAAAATTACTTGTTGTTATTTAAGAAATACACATTTCACTTTATTCCACTTTATTAGTCCTAAACGGAGGGACTATATCAATCAAATTTCTTTAACCCATTATTATTTCTAGGGATTTTGGCCAATTAGAGACTCCTTTTTTCTGTGTACTAAATTTTGTCAAACTTTTGAGAAGGCAACGTACAAGGTTTTTAAGTGATTGAATATAATATTATTTTTTGCTGAATTATGATTGAGCAAAAAAATTCACGTTATTAGCCACCTCACGTAGTTATAAATGAGATTTAATCAAGGTGGTTGCTTCTTTTTTACTATGTTAGGCCTATTTGGTCATGATAACTTGCTGTTAATGTTTGCAGTGCCAGTGGTTTTTTGATGCACTTGCTAGAAACTATTGAGAATAGTTGGCATTGATGTAGATACTGCTTATAAAACAAAATCATTCCTTTTAACTTACTTTATATTTTCCTTTTAGCTCTATAGGATACATTTTAACCTTTCTTTATTTTAATTTAGCATTGTTGTCCTTGCTATGTTTTGGTGATATTTTATGTGCTACATAGTGACACTAGACAGTATAAATTTTATATATTTTTGTTTGGGTTTGTAGTGAATTTCTAAACTAGGGTTTGTAGTGGTTGTCTTCCTCTACTTTATGAATACTTGAAAAACCATACATGTGTGGGCTATTCCTTGGTGATTTATAAATAATAGATAAATTTTACTATTGATCACATGCAAACATGAATTGGAAATACCCATAGTGGATTTTCCACTTCAAAAGCAGACTTCTTAGGACTTTTGAGAATGTAAAAAGAAGCCCCACCCTGAGTTACAACCACAATGATGTCATTCTAGGTTTATTCTACTTGTTTGTGTATACATTAATGTTTTTTTGCATTAACTGAGTTCCATTATAATGTACTGATGTTTATCTAGGATACTAGATAATTTACAGCCCTATTTAAAGTGCAAACGCCCAATCGATAAAAATTAAGGTTGCATGCATATTACATGCACACCTCCATGTAAATTTGAATTTTGATAGTAATTAAATGGTGATATGTGATCTAAGGTGAAATAATTATATGTCATTTATTTTATGTTGTGTTAATGATGTGGATATCATTTTACATTATGTTTGGATTTGAGCTACTGTAAATAGAATAGTTGCCTTAAATTTTGTTGTTTTCTTGAATTTCCTTTTCCTAGGGAATTCGAGGATGTTGCATTCTCCAATGTATATATATGATGAATAAGTAATCATGATTGTAACTACAATATTATTTAATGTATTATAATGGATGGATGAACTAATTTATTCTATATGGATTTTGCCGACACAGTTCATACTAAAGTTGTATGTGTATATGATGCTACTGCATGGTATGCCTTGGTGCTTGGTCAGATCATGGTCAATTAACAAGTGGTTTTTATTCTTTAAATCAATATAAAATTTAAAATCAAGAAGGAGATGTATGTTTATGACTTTATTTTTATTGTTACACTTGTTTCAAAAAATTTCCTTATTTTCCAACACCCTACAGATAGTAACATTAGGTGTTTATATTCGTGATTCATCTATATCATTTGAAGTGTCAATATGATGATAAATGATTTTTATTTAATGTCCAATATGATGATTTTGAGTGGAGAAGAGAGATGGAATTTTTTTTGAGAGATACACCCATTATTATGAGCAATGGGCAACCAATGAATCAGTTAAAGTCTTGACATTTGTTGTTTGATTTGGATTTTTTTACTTCATAATTTCCAACATTTTTTTTTAATGATGTATAGTTCATGTTTTTTTGGATGATTTTATTAGTGTCTTTTATCTTAACATTTGATTCTATTTCTATGCAAAACAGTCTAGGCCCAAAGCACAGTCAGGTTTACAGCATATGCAAGCTGTGCATGTAATTTGCATATGTGATTGTGATAAATCATGTGACTTTTTATTATGCTAGTTTTAGTTTATTTTTTTTTAATTTATTTTTTGAGATTATTAGAGTTTTAATATTTTATTTCCTGGCTCTAGAAAGTTACATTATTGATTATAGAGCACTTATGCACATGAATCTTGTTCCTCAAAACTAGTTATTAGTCTTGTCATTTTTATATGGTTTTTAATTATCACCTACAATTTTTTTATAGGTACCCATCAACAAATTTTGAATTGACAAAGATAATTAAATTTAATTTCAAGGCCTATAAAATCTAAAATAGTTGATTGCAGTCTCATGGAAGGATATGTAGGCACTATTATTTTTAAAATCACTACATTCCAAGTTTCTTCTGCTTGTTTTATTTCAATGATCTTTGGGTTTAGGTTTTATTTTATAGTTGTATTGCATTATTAGTTGGAGCTAAATGTAATTTTTATTGGAAAAAAACAAGGTAGTTCACCCCTCATCTTCTTGCAGCTCTCTTGTTACCATCATAGTTGTGGATGTGCTTTGCTAGTAGATTTGAAATCCCTTAACCAAGAATTTTTGGCCTACTGTACATTGCCCATTTAAATGGTTTCATATATGTTTAAGTGGGACTGAGTATCTTTTCCACTATTACCTCTACAAGTTGAAATTTTATTTTTCTATCACCTAGTGCTACTATTATAGGTGAGATGCAGTTTCCTCCTACATGCATGCAAAGAGGATGTGAAAAGACTTAGTAAAGAAATCAAAATAGTTATCATATCTCTTAAATTATCAATGCTCATCACGTAAATCAACCCTTTCAATGTCAAATTTAATACAATATATCTTCAATCAAGCTCTCTATATCCACCATCTTGCATGTGTCTTTTTCAAAGTCTGTTTCATATATCAAAAAATTAATTTATTTTATTTTCCTATAACCATGAATTACCATAATAATGTAGGATTTTATCTTCTAGAGAGAATATCTTACATTGTTTATGTTGGGTGTGGAGTTCTATTTTTTTTTTTACTAAATCTACATTATGGTTTGGGTTGGATTCATCAAATCCTATCATCATGGAATTTCATGAGATGATTTTGTCAGATAAATTTTTTATTTATGAAAAAGCTACTTTGGTTGATTAAATCTATTTTAGGGCCATATCTCTTTGGATGGGGGCAATGTATTTTTGGGTATTCATAGGTTTCATAACATTACTTCTCATAGTTCTATGCTGAGATTTTTCCATGTCCTCAACCCTTTTTGAACCCTAGTTTCAATAGGATTGGAATCGCCAATTGGAATAAACTGACCAAATCCATAATAAATGTTAGACATCAGCATGATAATTAGCAATAGTTAATACCCATGCCATCACCCTGCAATAACTTGTTTTAGGGTGTTAATTAGTGAGGAAAAAACTCCAGGTCACTCAAAATAGGGTAGAGTATAGACATGCTCCAATTTTTCCAAATTGATTAACATGGAACTTAATAGATATGATAAGACCCACGTGGGTCAAAATGCAACCCATTTTTGAGTAATATTTTTCTTTTCAAGTTATTATCTTAGGGTTTATAATATATATTTTAAAAGACACCATCAAGTTTGGGAGTATCAACATGCCTCCACTCTATGAAAACTACTAAGTTAAGTGCTAGTTCTTCCATTCCCACATGGGATAGATCTGCAAGTTCAATTCACCAAAGTAGTATTTATGAAGGTTCAAACTGATTCATTTTTACTATCTATATTATGAGGTAACATAATTGATGACAAAATTGATGGTTGTAAGTTTGTCCAACTTTTTTTTAGTTATCTTATTGATGTTGGAAATTTTTTATTAGTGGTTAATATATTTGGACATTTTCCATGTTCTAGTGGAGATATGGTGCATAGGACTCTAATACCTTACTTACATCTTGAAGCCCAAAATACCCATTAACAAAGTACCATTGATTCCTTAGCAAGTGATTTTAGTTTCCTAATCCTTATCTTAAAGGCAATATTTCATTAGTAGAGAGCATAAATTGCCTATGTAAGGAAATTCTTGAGCTCAATTTCTGATTTTGTCAAATAAAGTGTATTACTAGAATTCAAAGATTATTTTTGTATTGTACTATAAAAATAGTATTTCATTTGGAATCCAGTGTAAGATGATTGGTTTAGATACTTTCTTAGTATGTCTATGGACTCTTCAAAATTTCAAACTTTTATGTGTTACCATGAGCCAATATTGATGTTATGTTTTACTACAACATAGGAAAATAAAATCAAATGGCTCTAATTTTTTAAATTACCTTCTATGTTGGGGTTATGTGATCTGTATCATTGTTCAAGTTCATGTTTTCCCTATGGCTCAAAGCCTTATGGGTACAACAAAACATTCCATCCATATTTCAACATGGCATTGTAAGTAAATCATCTTTATTCACTCTATTATCATTATGTTTTTTTTAATTTAGTTCATTAGTTTATTGTAAATTTATTCATAATTATCTTTTTTTTCTCAAAAAAATAGATGCAATTTTCAAAAATAAAAAAAAATAACTTAATATAATACTTAGATATTGCACAATATTTGCGAATTTGTCATGTCACAAATCTACTTGAAATTCAACATTGTCCATATCCTATAAAATCAAAATAATATGTTCAAAACTATTTCCCCGCATGGACTTGGGACTTTGTACCCCCTGTTTATATCGAAGAATAAAATTAAGATGTGAATAATAGTGTCAAATCTTTTGATCTACTTGTCGAAGAATAAAATTCCCCTTCCAAAGATTTAATAAATGTGGCCGGTATTATCAAATTATTTGGTTTACATGTTTAGCAATAAAGTTGCTCCTTTTAGATATATTCCCTCACATGGAATCTTGTTGGATGTAAAGGGCCTATCAAATAATGCGTAGGAAATAGGTATATCCTAAAATCATTTGAATCCTTGTATTGAGCATACTCATGTGGTGTATTCTTCAAACTTGCTCTTTGGAATGTAAGGCATATATTTGTTAAACATGTAATATTAATCGGAATATAAAGTATGTTTCACCTATTTGTTTTTTAAATAAAATTATATATATATATATATATATATATATATATATATATATATATATATATATATATATATGATAAAATATAAAACTCCTCCACATATATACATACGTGTGTGTAGGAGTTTTATATTTTATCATTCATTTTTTACATTATTAATTTAATAAAAAATGAAAAATAAAAAATATTATATTTTTGGTTGAAAAAATTAAAACATATAAATTTTTTGATAGATATTTTTTTATTTAATCTTATTAATAATATTTTTTTGATTTTAAATTGGTACAAATTTTCAGACTTCTTACAACTATTTTATAATTACAATAATCTATTTCTCACAAGAATTTGTAATAGATTAAAAAGAGTTTATTTGATAGACATATCCTTTAAGCCTATAATATTAAGCTTTTTTATTTTTTATTTTTTAAATTTTAAGTTATACAACTCAACAATTAAGATTTTTTTATTTATTTTTAAGTTATACAACTCAACAATTGTAACCATATTCTTTAACAATAGAAGAGAATAAATCTCACCATCCACATGGAGTCATAATATTTGGTAGAAAAAGTTAAGTGGTAAAAAACATATTATTTTCAAATAATTATTAATTAAAACTAAATAACCTATAAAACATATTCTTTTCAAATAATTATTAATTAAAACTAAATAACCTATAATTTAAAATATACCTTATAGAGAATTTTAAGGCCCATCATGATGTGTTCTATATTTCTATCATAATAACTTTGTAACTCATTTGGGCCCAAAAATGAGACTTGAGAGCAAGGTTGAGTGCTTTACCTACTCCTACCTAAGTTCAAAATTCTTCAAATCATAATAAACTAATTACATATGTACTTATACAATCAATTGGGATTTATAGTAGTGACTCCCTATTTTGAATAGTGGTCTCAACCTATTTCATCAAAGATGTTACCGATTCCTTTTATTATTAAAAAAAAAAAATCTATTATTATAAATACAATTATTAGTTATTAATCCAATGTCATTAGAATTGGATCCCTTGATTTATAATTCTTATTGAATAAATCTAATCATATTATTATGGAAAATGATTCTCCAAATCATTAAAGAGGATATGATATGTCACATGGAGAAAATAATTTATTAGTGTTTATTTAAGTTGGAAAGAAGGATGTTACAAACTTGGTTTTACCAAAACAACATCAAAGAGCACTTGAAGTGGCACAACCTCTTGCTTATGACACCCCTTGATGGAGTGATCAAACTTAATATAAATGGAAAACCATGAAAAATACCAAATCCTATAGGTTATGGTAGTTTATATTGTGATTATATAGATAAATTTTTCTCTTCTCTTTTATCATTTAATTGGCACCTATTTGAATAATATTTTGGAGGATTTGATCTTCAAATAAAGATCTTGCATCAATGTCAGGGTACATGGTCTTTTTGATTTTCAATAAAATAAAAAGTTGTGTCATTTTGTATGTCTTAATTGAAGAGATAGGGGGTTTATTAATATTCTAATATTAATTCAGATTACAAACCATAATTTGAATAATATTTTAGTCAATAATTTAGAAATAATTTTACTTTATATTTTAAGTGGTTAATTCAAATTTTCATTATTGATAAATTTCATAATATTTCATTATTTCAATATTAATTTTAATTGATTTCATAAAAATAAAATGTTAGAGGATGAGGGATACATAAATTTTGTTTTTATTTTGATTGAAGTTAAATTTTACTAAAGAATTACTTGCTTAAATAGAACTTAGAGTAGGTGATAAAAATGGATGCAATCTTTAGACTTTGCAGGGATCCCATTTAGATGCAGAATATGTTTCAAAATAGGACATCTTGGAAATTATTGCTCAAGCCTCAAATACTGAAGTTGGTTTCATAGTAAAAAATGCAAAAATTAAGCATATTACACTTCTAGTTATGAATGATAATGGATGTGAGAATGAGGGTTTAGAATCAATGATCCCATTGGAAGCAAAGGATCAGAGTAAAATTAAGGAGACACTTGATTGTGAGAAAAAGTTCATGAAGGTGAGGCTCGTGAGGGTTCAAGAGAAGACCAATGGAAATGTAGAGACCATTTAAAATCTATAAACCCAAACTCTTTTTAAAGGACTAGGTGTGTTTGATTTAGACCAAACACTGAATCAAGAGAAATATTTGGAAATCTCTATCCACATATTTCCAAATCTTGAAGTAAGGGGAGACTAGAAAACCATTAACAATAGAAAGAAAGGAAAAGGTAATTTGGGTTTAAAACCTATTAAAATGTTTTTCAGATTTAATAAAGAAAATACTATGGGAGATTCCTAGTTAGTTTCCTTTTTGTTTTTGTCTTGGGTAGTAGCTTTTGCTGTATAAGGCATTTTTGTGCTACTTTCTTGTTTTTTTTAAAACTATTTTTTTGCCATTTTTTTTAATATACTGAGTGCTGGGTGGCCTCAGTTATCTTCTTCACTCCTAGAATATGGGTCCCTAGCTCACAAACCTGTGCTTTACCTTTAATAAAAAATTTCATAAAAATAAATAAATATATTTTGACACCCTTAGAAATGTAAAAAATATATGTCTAAGATTTTAATCTCCGTTAAAAATGTAAAAAGATTTTAAATTTATTTTCAACATTGTTCTCTTTATTTTAGCATCTTTTAAAATGATGAGAAATGAATATTAGAAGAAAACAAGATAAAAAATCTAAGATTTTCTGATAAGAAAATAACACTTGAAGACGTTCCGTTGATAAGGAAAAAAATATAGGAAAGATTTCATTTGGCATTTCTAACATGTTGTAAAAGGTGAACTATTCGTTATATTTGGTGTTCACATTTTGTAACTAATATTGCATTATGATTTTTTATTATTTATTAAAATATTTCCGATAATTATATTAATTTTTTAAATAATTTAATTATTTTATGTTATATTTTATAATAAATTTGTATTATTTTATGGTATTATTGTATTATGTATCATGTAATTATTTCCTTAGTTTGTTAAATAATTAAGTTGATGTTAGTTTCCCATGTTACTATATTTTATATTTGACATTACATTACGAAATGTAAATCATTGTATTATGATATATTATAATCATTGTATTAAGTTATTAAAAAAATATATATATATTTTTTTATAGTTTCGTTTTTTTCAATTGAGATTATATTATAATATAATATCATTTTACTAGGTTATCATATAATCATTGGATTAAGTTGTCTTAATTTTTTATATGGTTCATATTTTTTTAAAATTAAGATTCTTTAATTTTCTATATGATGCCACAATATATTGTAATGGGGTTGCATTATTCACATATAGGTGTTCCCTATAGTGGTATCCAGAGGATGAAAAAGTGTAATTGCATGAGTGGATTGACAATTAATTAATTGGAATCCAATTTAATAAAAATAAATAAAAATTTAACATGGGAAGGCATGGTAATATGAGTAGATATACCATTTAAAAAAAACCGATTCAAAAAAGAAAAAATATCATTAATTCTGGGGTGTATACAAGAGACATATATTTTACTCATTATTGTTGTACAAAATCTACTTATTTTAATTTTCATTGCTGTAATTAAAATTAAAAATATTAGAAAAATTTGCCCTAACTACATCATATCATAATTAATTGTAGATATGTATAGATTTATTTAATAACATGATAGTTGAATTATAATTTTTTTTATAATAATTTTATTTACAAAATAAAGAATTTTAATTATATATTTACCATTATAAAATATATATTTACAAAATAAAGAATAAATTATATTTGTTATTATGGTAATTTTAATCAAAAGTGGAGGTTGAGAGTTGTAATGACGTGAGAATGTTAGCATTTAATTATTTAAAAGTCAATACTATAAAATAAAAATTAAATTAAATTAATTTAATTATATCAAAGTCTATGAGATTAAATAAAAAAATAAAACAACCGACATATAAATACAATATATATATAAATACAAATAAATTCAAACCATAAAATGAATATAAATTTAAAATAAAAAAGAAAAATAAAAATTAAAGAAGAGTTGAAAAAAAGAGTAAATTGAAATGTCATTCCATTTACATAAATAAAATACATAATTTTTAAATAAATAATTATATTATATGTATTATCACTTCATATTTATTAATAATCATAACAATAAATTCTAAAATATTTATTATACTATATTTATAAATAATTAAAGAATTAGATAATTTTATCTACCACATCATATTTATAAATAATCATAACTAGCATACATATCTTAATAAATCTATGTAAAATATAGTAATATATATCATTCTCAAGCCACCTAATTACATTTTTACTGAACTTTGAAATGAAAATGTATTTTACATATATTTATTAAGATATGTATGTTGGTCATCTATTTGCATCATATTTTATTAGGATATTTTGTTGATTTTTTATGATATCAATATTTAGATATATCATCATTGCATTAATATATCTTTTAATTATTATATTAGTTTTTTCAAATTATTTATATTTATTTTTTATATTACCATAATTCATAAATAATAAAATATATTTTATTCATTATATTAATTTATCAAACAATTCTATATATATATATATATATATATATATATATATATATATATATATATATAATTAAAAACTAAAATTCAATATGTAATATATAATTATAAATAACCTAATAAACATATACAAAATATAGGAATATGTATAGAACATATGAACTATTTGATATAATGACTCAAAAAAATAACTAGCAGTTGCCCTCATGGTGCAATAAAAGTCAGAGGTTTTAATGTGTATTATTTTCCTGCTAAGCACCGCCACCATTCTTTTTATTTCAATTGTTTCAACTCAAGCAGAACTACATTCCATTTAAGTCAAGGACTTCAACGGACTCAGGAAGCCCTTCTGCTCACACTCCTAGAAAGAAACATGATCATAGTATATATACATTGTGTATATATCCTATCCAAACATGGAGATAAACACATATTTTTAATTTATTGAAAGCTTAATAGGGCTTTCTGAGTCCGTTGAAATCCTTAACTGAAATGGAATGTGGTTCCACTTGAGTTGAAATAGTGGAGATAAAAAAGAATGGTGGCGGTGTTGCTCTTGGGTTGAGTTAAAGAAAATAAAAGCATAGCACTTGATATGGCAACAATGTTAATGTTGTTGGATACAAAAGGCCACTTAGGGCATATTATTTTCTTAGTGACCATCATCATCATCATCATCATCATCATCATCATCATCATCATCATCATCATCATCATCAATCTAAACAGTTGTTTGTATGTTCATCTAATACAAATATGTTTGGTTTGAAGTAGGCTGCTTGTTTGAACCACAACAAAAGCCTTTTAAGTAGTGAACATGTGGCTCAATTAGTGCATTCTTATGCTTCACTACTTCAAAATAATGGTTTTGCAACATTGAGGATCATTTACCTTTAAGATAGTTAAAACTGAAACATCATAGATAGACTCCTATTTCACTAGAGTAGACAACATCCTCTAATGCACCCCAACATCTAATGCTATAAACAATATGATCAATCACCAATAATCTCTTTAAAACACTTTTGCCCCAAACCAACATTATTCACAACTCGTATCCACCTGTCAATCATAAATTGACTGATGACAACATATTTTTATTTTGTCATGACTCTAAATGAATCACTGGGGCTTCATTGTTGTATAAAGCCTCCAACTTAATCATATAAATTGTAAAAATATACTTCTAATATTTAATTATATTTTATGAAGAGAAAAGAATCTTACATTATGACAATACACCAGTAAGTAACTATATGTTTCTAACATCTATAATAAAAAAATACACTCAATAATTATAATAGTATGCCCTCATTAACATTAAACTCTAATTCATTTATACATATTCTTCCACTCAAAAATAAAGTGGTGAATGTTTTGGTTGTTATAAAAATCTATAGAGTGATCAAAATAAAATTAGTGTAACAATGGATGTGGAAATGATCTCAATATGCCTATGTGAAAAATGATTATAAGAAAAAAATATTATTAAAAAAAAATTTAATTAAAATTAAAATTTAGAAAAAATTAGGAAAATTATATTATTATAAAAAATAATATATTTAAGATTTTTATTTATTTATTTAAATATAAAATAATTTTGTTAAAATATTTAATAAAAATTATAATTTAATATATTATTTGAAATTAAAAAAAATTATATATTGAAAAAAATATAAAAAAATAAATATGAATAATTTAAAATTTTATTGTATATTAATTTTTAATAATCTTATTTTATTATTATTTTATAAATTAAAATAATTTATAAAATCTATCAAAATATTTAACTAATTTATTTTTTATTAATGTCATATTTCCCTATCCCATTATTTTAAGACAAAGTAAATAATTTTAAAATTTATAATATTTTACCTCAGCATTATATACTTGGTATATATTAATAAAGGAACTAGATGTTTCAAAACAAATATTCTTATATTTTTATGAAATAATAATATAATTAATTTTCAATTAATAAATTTAATAAAAGTAATTTATCAAAATTATTTATAAAAGATTGCAATGCATAATATGAATAATATTAAAACATAAATAATATTAAGGATTGTAATGCTTATTATTATTTTAAACAATTAGAAATATTATATTGCAAACAATGTATAATAAAAATGATTGATCATAATATTATAAATTGTTAAAAAAATAATAGTCTTATTAATTATTATTTTTGTATTTTAAATTATATTAATAAATACATTATATTGTATATAAATATAAAAAAGGAAACTTAAAATAATAATATAAAAGTGACAAAAAAGTTGAAGATGAAAGTTAATTGTATTGAGTGGGGATTCATTCAAGTATCTTAATTAATATGATATTTAAAAATAGAAACCTTAAATAAGATGAGGTACAAGTTTATTTAACAATTAATTAATTAAACTATTTACATAATTTACATATTAAGTATCATATTATTGGAACATAATACATATTTGTAGGTGTGGAAGAGTGTAATTAATATTTAATTAGAGGCCAACTTTTCAAGAAATATGAACCAACGTACCATTTAAAAAAAATCTAATTCAAACAAAAAAAACATCAAAACTCAAGAGTAGAGCACAACAGAGAGTCAAAAAAAAATTATGAGTTTTTAATTTAAATTTTTGATATGTTTCTAAAGAATTAGATATATTTTACTTGTGTAAAAAATCTACTTATTTCAATTTTCACTGCTGTAATTAAAATTAAAAATATAAGAAAAATTTACTCTAACTACATCATATCATAATTAATTGTAGATATATATAGATTTATTTGATAACATGACAGTTGAATTATAATTTTTTAATAATAATTTTATTTACAAAATAAATGATTTTAATTATATATTTACTATACTGATAAGTAAATTATATTTGTTATTATGATAATTTTACACAGGGTGGAGATTGCGCGTTGTAATGATGTGAAAATGTTAGCATTTAATTTTAATTATTTCAAAGCCTCCCAGATTACATAAAAAAATAAAACAACCAACATAACATGATAATTTAAAAAAATAAAAAATATATAAATACAAACAAATTCAAATAGAAAAACGAAAAAAAAAAATTAAAATAAAAAGAAATATAAAAAATAAAAAATAGGATAAATCAAAATGTCATTCCACAATTGATAAAATACATACTTTTAAAATAAATAATCATATTACCATATCATATAAATTATCACATCAAATTTATTAATAATCATAACAATAAATTGTAAAAAAATTATTGCACGATAGTCTTATCTACACAATTTATTTTAATACCGGTCAGTTGTAAATAAGGCCTTTTCAAACAATTTGTTTTGCTTGTGTCCAGGTTGATATACCATTTCTTCGAGATGAACAACCTTGACCGGCCATACTATTGACTCAAACCTTGAGACAAACAAATTCGTGGCAGAATTAGGAAATTCCTCCAAATGCCCTGACAGACAAAGCCAATAGAGTTGAACTCAAATTAGGAGCAGATGGGGTGTGAGGCTTTTCAGTTCAGGGGAAGCTGTTTGAATAAGAATCAGAACAATGCCCCTATCTACTGAGCAGAATCCACAAAATGAACCCCCTTCTGTATCAAAATCCATTTTAACCCATTAATTTATTTTAGCCCTCCCCATTATAGGGTTTTTGTCTGTTTGTATACCAAGTGGATCCATTTGGTTTTGGGGGTGTCTTAGGGTCCAATATTGCATGGTGTGTATGGAATTTTCCTTTTCCCAAACATGCTACTAAATTTTCGCTATGTGCGGGTCTTTTTCGAGCACCAGATGTAACCTTTTCGAATAAACTTTTGAGGTGCTAAGTAGGCAGCCATGGTAGCCTGCTGCTTTGTACATGATAATTACTTCCATAACCCAAATGATAAAGTCCAGCAATTGCAAAATCCTTTCTCAGAACATTGGACTAGAGTTAAGGTTATATTCTGAATTTGCTTTTTTAACCGGGGAGATTCATTTTACGTAAGAGATGTGGAGATTTGTTTTTTTTTGGAATGGTATAATAAATTATTATTTATTTATTTTTATTAAAATATATTATTGAAGAAAGATTTATTTGAAGAAAGATTCAATTTATTTTTTGTAATTATAATTTTTTTTTTTCAAATATTTTTTCTTATCCAAAATAAATGTTTCACTAATAATATAGCTATATTGACATGTAAATAATTAATCAAACTATTATAAAATATCTATTTGAAAAAATAAAACCGTTTAATTTAATGTTTCAATAAAATGATAATTCTTCTAAGGTAAAACATTTTAAGGGAAATTTTATAGGAATCAAATGTAAATAATAGTTCAGATTTTCCTCAGAAGTTAGAATCTTTATGTAAAAGGTGATATGTGAATAAAAGTTCTAAATTGGTGGTGGAAATTTCAACTCTTTCTTTTTTGAGATATTTTAATGTTTACGATTACCATTTAAAAATGTGTGGCTCCTATGTATCAAGAAAAATTCATTTTAATCTTGCAATTATATTATTTTAACTCTATAGAACCTTATGGAGTGAGTCCTTTTTTTTTAAGAAAATTAAATCCAAGGTACTTGTATCAATATTAATATCACTCTATATTTTTAAATATATAATAATTTTATTTATTTTCATACATAATCTAATTTCAACATCAAAAATATCTTCACTTATCATTGTTTAATTTATCATTTATTAATTTATTCTAATCCATCATCAATATCCCTAGCCATCTCACATTAATTTATCTTAGCATTAATAACACTATCACAAATTAAATTAATCATAATTCACACTAGTATTATCATAACCATATATCTCATTCACAATAATTAATTAATTATGTTAATAGAATCTGTGCACATTTATTAATTTATAATAAATAAAAAATAGCAATTATCCTCACCACCTCCATACCATGTCATCATGAGTTCAAAATTAGAAACTTGGTGTGTACATCCAATTTAGATAGACAAATTAAGTCTCCATTTGGAATCAAATCAATTAAATACTTATCACTCCTCTTTAAATTAGCAAAAACCGAGTCCAAATGGAAACATCTCCAATTAACTAATTGGGCAATCCTCATCCAATCCAAGAAATAAATCTCGATCGTTAATCTCTTCATCCAAACATCTATAAATCAAACTAGCATCCTTCATTCAATTAATTCAATCATTGTGCAATGAGGTATCTCAAGCATACATTTTGAGCAACCACAAACAAATCTAATCACAAGCACTTCTACATCAACAAAGAGGGTCTACATTGGTAGATGGAGGTAATATTATATTTTGTTTCTCTTTATTGCTTGATTTGAGTTGTAATTAAGTTTAAATAAGAAGTTGAATATTGTTTATTTTATTTCTGATTTAAGCTTTAATGTTTAGCTTGCATATGTTTTACACGTCTAATGGGAACAATCCACAATACCTGATTAGAAAACCAAATATATTTTTAAAAATCTAACTAGTAAAAAGGCTATATATTTTAACTTAAGATGTGTTTTTCTTTTAAATTTTTGGGTTTTTTAATTTTTAGTCTAGGAATAATGTATCAAAATTCCATGAAAACCTAGATTGTAGTTTGAAATATATCATCAAAATTGTAACCACCTTTTTTAAAAAAAAAAACATATGGGATCAATAAATCTATTTTATTTGAGAAAATTTCTAGTTTTTTCTTGCCTTATTTTTTGTTGGCATGGTGGCTAAGGTTTTATGTAGGGTTGATATTTGTTGTTTTCATCCTCCTAACCCTCTTGTGTAACATGAATCACTTATCAAATACTATCTAATCAAAACTACTAACATTTTGTTTTTGTAGCCCCACCTGTCAAAGTCTAAAAATAGAAACTCTAAATTACCTAATCATTAATCTATAGCTAATTAAATTTTTTTGTTCTTGTGTATTTATTTATCGGTGTGTGTGCATAGTTTGAGTTCATATAATCTCCCTTATTACGTTGAAAGGTGATCTTTAGGATTAGAATTGACTCAAATATTTTTTGTGTATCCCCTCCCTAAGATTGATTTTGTATGCTCTTTTATTTCACTATGAAGTGATATGGGAAATTAGAAACAATCAATTTATTTATTTTCTATTTTCTAGGGTCGAGCGACTAGGATTTGATTAGCGAATGTTAGACAAACCCCATGTTATTATAGGGTATATAAGTTTCAAGGACTTGTTGTAATAAGTGGCCAAGCAGAATTTCAATTTTAGTCAGCTTCAATGAAGTGAGGGGGTTTATCCTCCAATACCCAGGCCTTCAACAATAACCTTGTCTCATTGATTCAAGCCTCAATGTACATCAAGATATATGGAGGATGTCATTAGATAACCCTTTTTAAACCTAAAATAGGACACTTTGGTCATACATTGAACAATGATGTTGTTAATATAACATTCTCAAAGATCATCCATAATATACTCTTTGGGGTACTTGGTCAATTACACACCTTATTGACTAATTTAGGCTTGTTATTGCTTATGTGTTACTATTTTTCCCTTGTGTTAAATTGGTTTATCCACACCATACGCATTCAAACCTAAAACATATTAATTCAAAACCTAACTAAGTCTTATCCATATTAAACTAAACTAATCTAATGTTAACTTGGATTAAAATCCACTTAAAGCTTATCATATCCATATACATTAGACCCTATCCATTTACATATAACCTCATCTGATTCAACCTAGGTATTATCCATTTAAACTTAAATCTTATCCATTAACACCCAATCCTTATACATATACACCTAACCCATATCCACTTAGATCTAAATCCTATCCACTTATGCCTTAATCTTATCCACTTGAACCTAACCCCTATCCATTCAATCCTAACTCTATGAACTCAAACCTAAGCTAATCTAAACCAAACCTAAACACAACCAATGACATTTAAAATAAGATATCAAAATCCATTTGACCTATATCTTAACAATGCAAACCCTTTTTATTATAATCCATTATATACCACTAGTCTTGCTAACAAATTAGATCTCCCATCCACTAGTTATAATCCAAAACATGATATCCCCTTAAAACTCTCTTTGACAAAATCTAATAGGTGGTCATCCTTGGATCCCTTATCAATCCTTTAATATCTAAACCTTAATCTTGTAATTAATTTAACAACCATCAACCATGTAAAAATATCTTACCCATCAAGCCCCTAAGATGATAAAACCTCACTTTATCATAATCTCATAAAAAAATCCAACAACCAACCCAATCCACCATTTAACCATCAATAATCCCATCATGCCCTTGAGCCATCTAAATCCTATAATCAACACTTTTTTCAATTTTGGCAAATTTTCATTGAGTAATGATCCCAAAATCAACAATCATTGAATAAATTACCCAATCAACAATCACACAATGAAAAATCACCTAATCAACACCCTAATTGTTAGGCCCCTTAGTGACAGTAATAAAACTATCCAAAATCCAAACTTAATCTAGTCCCTGAGCTGCAATAATCCAACACCAATCTGACCCCTAAGCCATTAAAAACTAATTATGCCCTACCATCATTAATCCAAGGAATATAATTTTTGCATACTAGAGTTCATATGTATCTAAAAATAAACAATTGATGATATGCTAAGATATATTTTAAATGGGCAATTAAACTCATACACCCCCAAATCAAAGTCACAATGTCCAAACCTCCCAATCACAACCCTTCTTTGATGAGCCAGTATTTTTTCAAACAACCCTTCTTTGATGAGCCCATATTTTACCAACAACCCATCTTTGACCAAGAACCCAAATTTGATCACCCACCAATATTTGACATATCACTCAATCTCCCATTATGTGTGGAATCCTCTGTTATTAAGTGTCAAATGAACAAGGTACTTATAGACAATAAAATACCATACAGTTTCCATATGGAAAATTTCCTTGTCTCTTCAAGAAGCTATGGTAGGACTACCATAAACAAGAAGATAGAAGCAACATCATATCAGTTTAGAAACCATATTTTATTAAATATGGTCTTCTTATGTATAATAAAAGTTAAAGATTCAATGACTCTTTGTTATATGATGATGGCCTAACCACATGTTTTCAAATAAAAAAGTATCCCATAGCTAATATAATGTGCAAAGTCATTAGTTACAAAGGAAGAGGACTTATTCTTTTTGAACAAATAATCCTGGAGCCTATCCACATTTGCTAAAATTAAGGATACAAGAAAATCAATTAAAAACCTGTTAGCAACCAATACAACGATGTCAATAACACTTCTATGATCACTATGGAAGCTCGTTTGACATCAAAATAGGTTTCATTCATAATATTTATGAAAACCCTATTTCCACCATTCTTTTCATTGACCTTACTATCCTTACCAATCACTTCATTGACATTGATATCCTCACCACTCATCCTAACCTCTTAAACCATCACCTTATTGATTATGATAAAAAAAGATAGCATGCTACTGGATCTCTTTCAAAATGAAGAAAAAATTACAAAATTCATAGGACCCCTTGATGGAATCCCACCAAGTGATCACATGCAAGGTTATCAAATCAACCTTTACACGTCTAACTATTTTGGGGAACATGAAGAGTTCCTTAATCAGAATGAATACAAAAATAACAAAATAAAAAATAAATAAATCAATCAAATTTCCCTAGTGAGAAACTCTTTGAGGCATTATTGTGCCAAAACCAAAATCAAAAGAATGAAAAATATTTTATTGGTGAAAACCCTTCTCGACCATAAATGTACAAGTAAATTAGAAAAACTCCTCTATTGGCACAAGTGTGGGATGACCCTAAATATATTTCAAAGGCACCATCAAATCAAAATCAAATCTTAAAATCGTCAAACATGGAGCTACTCTTGGTTCCATGGAACATGAGATTGTTTTTCCCAATTTCCCTTGGTATCATGAGCTATCCACTCACCTACATGATAACACCATCCTTCCCAATCCTTCACACAATCAATAGAATGAATCCTTTATCCAAAGTACCTCCCATTTCACCCTCCTTGGTAACACCGTCTATCATAGGGGTTGTGATAGAACCTTATTAATGATGGTACTATTTGGGAGGAATAAACTCTATAAATTAAATCATCAACATAACATTTCATGTAAAAGGTAATAAACTATTATCTCGAGAGATTGATTTATAAATAAAGTGAAAAGATTTATAATCTTTTCATGAGATGGTTGCAGGACTCAACTAACATCCCCGTGAACCAACTTTATTTAAATTTAAAATTAAAAAATTAATCACAAACATTAAATAAATAACTTTTGGATCAGAAAATAATCCAACAAATTCCCCTTGATCCAAAGGGGTATAGTAGATAAATGAACTAGAGAAATGAATCTTAAGTGATCAAAAGATCCCTATCATAGTTGGAAGTGGTGTATATAACTCTGGCACTGACCAAAAACACTACTAGCACTAGTAACCCCTATGAACTCATACTATTAATGACAACTAATAGAAGTCTAATCAATGCCTAAATCTTCTCCCCCTATCAAGCAAGAGATGAGAAGTCATGCATCAAGAGAAATAAAAATAACTAACTCTATTTACTCCATGTCATGAATATTAGAAATAAAAAGTTAAAAATGGAACTTTTAAAAAGAACACAAGCCAAAATTTTTTATTCAAGTATGAACCAAAACTTTGAGTGAATAGCTAACTAGAGAGTGTAATTATCCTCCATCCTCCAATATATCCTCCAACCTCTACTTGTATTTCAGATGGTGTCAATCAAAATGATCCCGAAACCTATGAAGGGAAATAAATCCATTGATAGAATGAGAATGAGGTGGTAGGGTGAAATTTTTTATTTGGAAGGTGTCAGTTTTAATAGATAATTCACCTTTATACATTATTTTTAAAGAATGTATCACAAAAATAGTGAATTATCAAAACACCCTTATATCATAGATAAATTTGATTTTAATTCTTCTACCACTTATAAAAATTCATTTACATTAGATAAGATAAAAATACTAAGTTTATTCAAATTAGTAAATTTGCCCAACAAAATGTCTTTAAAAATTAATGGTTACCAATTCTAGTATGCATCGAATCAAGCTTTACTTTAAAATTCTCTCTCTTTAAACCATCTTATAGGTAAATTCACACATGCAAAATTTTATATTCATGAGAACCAAACCTATGACCATTTATTTTACAATAGCTTAAATTTTCATCTTAAACCAAGTTGCCTAGATAAAGGTAAACATATGAAAATGAATCTTGATTTATTTTAGATGTGAAAATAAAAATTTTATTTATATGGTAAAATATTTTATCCAAATTTTGACTGCACCTTTTGATTTTGATGTATCCCGCATAGATTTAGGTTTTAAAAAATTTAAATATTTCTTCTAGTGCACTGTAAAGGTCTCTTTCTCTTCAAATGACAAATCTAATACTTACAGTCTTCCACAATCACCCTAGTATGTTATTTACCAAATCAAGTTGTAATGGTGGAAAAGATAAATGATAGTAAGTTTAACTTTCATGCTATTATTATTTTTGACTGATAATGATCATTTTAAAGGCATTATTTGGTGTCTAAATCATGTCAACATAGAACTAGTTATTTATAAAACTATAGAAAAGCATGAGAAGGATGTAATTATCCATAGGTCTTTTGCTGAGAACAGATTCATGTAGTGGTTATTTTGTATGGAAGGTAGATAAAAATATGAAAAAATAAGCACTTTGATGTTATCATTATTGTCACAAACTAGTTTTTAAGAAGCCATAACTTTCATTCACATTATGTGTTGATTAGTTATCCTTGTCTTAAAACTTATTGAGGTGGATGAATGCCACACCATGTTTATTTTATTTTTCCCTTTCGAGAGATCAATACTTAAATCTAGAAAACCTAAAAAATTATATATTTTATTAGTGATAATGTTTATGAGTCATTATAAATAAATAATCAATTCCTTCATGTTTCTAGTCGCCATTATATAAGTCTATCTACTCATTTACTTCAACCAAATTGAAATGTACCAAAATACTTACGTTTCAATTTCCTATTTTATTCAACCAATCTCTAATACCATTGATGGCACTATGTGGGAGGAATAAACTATAGAAATTATATTATCAACAAAGCATTTTATACAAAAGGTAATAAAGTATTATTTTGAGAGATTGATTTATAAAGAAGGTGAAAATATTTATATGTTTTTCACGAGGTACTTATGAGACTCAACCAACATTATCATGAACCAAGTTTATTTAAATTTTTTTAAAAATGAATTAAAAACATTAAATAAATAACTTTTGGATCATAAAATAATCCAACAGTTAGGATGTCCAGAGGAAGCCAAAACAATGATAAAAGAAGTTCACGATTACATAAGTGGAGCACACATTAATGACATGGTCCCTCTAAGGAAGCTATTTAGAATAATTTTTAGGTAAAGATAAAAAGGGCCAACACCATGTAAGTATGGTATAGCAATGTCAGCCAATTTTGTGAATGAAAAAAATTCTAAAGTGACAAGCAAATAGATGTTGGATTTAAGGTTAAAATTAAAAGTGAACATACTCATGATATTACAATGCACCACCACCCCATGATGCTATTTTAGAATGCCTCTCGATGAAGTAATAACTAATATAGATAACTTAAATATATTTATATAAAACATGTAGAGAGATATCAATCTTAATGCCCTTATCTTAGAATTTTCACAAACCAAAATTATTTTTACCTTCATTACCTTTTTCATAAAAATGTTATTGGTTGGTGATAAATCATGTTATTTTAAACTTTTAGGACTGAGAT